>JASDQU010106223.1:156261-182642 GCA_032191745.1 Picea mariana
ATATATATATATATATATATATATATAGATAGATAGATAGATAGATAGATAGATAGATAGATAGATAGATAGATAGATAGAGTATAGTTGTATAAAGTGTCACAAGGTGCATTTACAATGCAATGCAAGTAGATGTGTCAAGTCCATAATTCTAATAAACTAAATTGAAAAAAATTAATTCCATCAAACTGAAGAGTTTAAAAAAAATAACCATAATAATAACAAACAAACTACCAAGACATCATAGGTGTCTAGGGACTAATATTTGATGATGAGGGAAACTCAAAACATATGTTTCCTTGGGTAATAGGAAATCCCATAAATAATGAAGTAGAAGCCATGTGGCCATCTACCAAGGATTAAAACTCCTTTCCAATCTCACTAGGGAATTCATCGCAATTATTGGTGACTAAAATTTGATCATCCAAAAACTGAAAAAAGAAGGGAAAATTTCATCTCCCATTATGACCACACTCATTTCCAATGAAAAATTCCTTGCTATAAAATTGTTGTAGTCTCACGTGTTCCATGTACTAAGGTAAAAAAACCCAATTGCACACCAAATTATGCAGGTATTGGTATGGAAGATGGTTAGTTAAAAACATTTAGTTTCCAAGGGGCCTCTAAACACCTTGGTTTCATCCCATCAATGAAAATTTGACAAAACAAGGATAGGAGAGTCTTCGCTAGTTCCCCCAACTGGTTGTTGTCTTTTAACATTAAATTCTTTAGAGGGGAATTACAGACCCCTCTTTCCTTTTTCTACCCTCTCACAAGCCATGGTAAGTGGCCTATACAATGCACCCTCCAATGACATCAACTTCACTCTATTCCTCACATTTGAGACTCGTTYTTCTCCTTTAGCCTACTCCAACAATCCTTGTAGACATAGAGGATCTCCCCTTGTTAAATTTGGTGTTTCCCATGTCAATTCCCTTTGTATATTGTTTCCTTCCAATCATGTTGTATCATCATAGGTGTATTCCTTCTACGAAGAATATAGCAATTGTGAGACACTTCAGCATCTTCTTGGTTGTCATGGGTTTGTTGTGCTTCTATTTTTTCATTTTTTTCTTAAATAAAAATAAAATAAAACAATATATATCCATCTTAACCCAATCTTGTAAGAACTCAACAAAGTTCTATCTTAACCTTAATCTTTCTCCTAATGATGTACTCAACTTTGTAGTTCGAAACATTTTTTGAGAATACAAAAAATTTACACATGTTTCCATATAATCTCTTCTGAAACCTTAATCTTGTAAGGAATTATTCAAACACAATATGGTAGAAGATAGTCGAAGCATATGACAATGAATATTCTTTTAAGTCCCCACAATAAGATGACAAAGTTTTCTATCAATCTAAATTTCAAAGTCCATCTAAATTTTTTGCTATCCACAAAATGTATTTACACACCATTTTTGGATATAATAATAATAATAATAATTTTATTTTTTTAAGGTCTTAACGTAGCCAAACACCAAATTGATGTAAGAGAGCTCCTTGTGTGTGGGACAACATAACCCCTTTCTTGCAACAATTTGATTGTGTTAGTCAATGCAGATGTACATATCCTAACCCCTGTAAATTGGAACCTATGAGCTCTATAGAGGGAGCACATGTTATTAACCATTAAATTCACTCAAATTTTATAATTAATTGTTTTGATTTTAATAAAAATAAAAATAAAGTAAATAACTATCTATCCATTTTAATAAACATAAACTTATCTTAATCCTAATAAATTTATACTTTAATTTGTATTTTTCTTCAAAAAATGAATAAATATGAAATAAAAATAAATTTGTATTAATAATTATAAATTACCTATAATACAATCTAAATTACTACACTGTATTAATCTATAAACTACTTTTGAAATGCAATTTTCCAAATTACTATACTTTATAAACCTATAACTTTGAAATACAATTTTCCAAATTAATGTAGAATGGTTATTTGTTTGGCTACATGATCTGCTAATGTACAAGGGTTTTTAGTTTGGCTATATTATTAGCTTAGTAAATATGCTTGTTTCAAATTATCAAGTATTATGATAATTAAGTATTTTTAATCTATAATAAATTGATAAATTGGTATTTTCCTGGTCCTTTAAAATACTGGTAGAGGAAATATGATAATAAATTGGTATTTTTATGGTCCTTTAAAATAATGGTAGGGGATATATGTATTTTTAATACAAAATTAATTATGAATTATTTTCGATTTAATAGAATTCTAAATATAAAAATTGCAATAATCATATAAGAGTGTTGAATCTATTTTTACATAAAAAAAAATCATTCATCCAAAATTGCAATGTTAACAAAGATTGTCTTGTCATCTTATAATGACAAACAAAAAAATCCAAAAATCCAAAACCTAAACCTTTTTTGATGATTAGTTGTCTAAATTTTGAATTTTATTTATATAATTAAAAGAACTTTATTTCTTTTAGAATCAATTGTCATTATTCTCTCTCCAACTACAAATAAAATAGAGAAGTAGATTAAGAAGTGGACACAATGAAATATCCATTTTTAAGTTTTTTTTTGACACGTTGAGTGTGGGCTTGGGTGTTTGGATAGCATGTTTTTTATCCTCCCCACCCGAGTTCAATTCCCACAAAGTGAACATGTTGGTTCATTGTGATAAGCCTAGAACGGTAGATTCCCCCTGGTATAGAGGTTCCACCCCAATGAGTTTCGAGATGTATTGGCCCTTGGTAAGTCATAAGTTTTCTGCTAGGAACTGGCATGCGAGTTGTTAGCACTTTCCTAGGGGTTATAGTGGCAGGAAACTATGTTTGATCCTTGGCATTACCTAGGTAATCCTGGTAAGTTATCGATTCCCCTAAATTTTGAAAAAGAAACAAGATCATTTTCTTATTGATTTTAGGAGGGTGGTACTTCATTTTACGTATATATCCATCCTTGAATGGGTTTTGGTAATGAAAAACCATTCAACAATCCAAAATGGTGCATTTTAGAAGAACAATCATCAACATCTTCAAATGATCATCTTGTTTTTTCATGTCTAAAAGGAAAAAAAACATGCATATTTAGATAGGAACTCCCAAATTGATAATGACATAAATAATTTTTATGAATTTAAGGTCCAATCACATCTTCAATAATCAAAGAAATATTTAAATCAAAAAATAAATTCTAGCAAAATTTCAAGGGAACAAGGAAAATATGCAGAATGTTAGGCTAAACTTGACTTAGCGAAAGAGTCAAAGTTGTTAGGTCGACAATGGTGGTTTAGGACATGCGATATTGGTGACCTGTGGTATTGAGCATGTGAATTGAATGTAATGAAAGACTATAAAAGGCTATGGATATCACATTTTAATGTGTCAAGAGTTGAGCGATGAAGGATCACTTTGTCGAGGCTAGAACATTGGCTGGCTTGGTTGGATTTGGCCAAGGCAAATAATAGATGGACTTCTAGATGGATTTTACCATAAGTTTTTCTAGGGTAAATCCCATGTGATTTATGTGTGCATGTTGTTATGATTTGAAATATTTTTTTCTCTTGTATTGTTATTTCCTAACAAGTGGCATTAGAATAAGGTTGACAATGATGAAAAGAAGGGCATGGCTATCAGAGTACAAAGCTATGGTTTAAATCCCTAGGGACATTTGAAGGCTTCAACACTGATATTTGAAGAGCATTGGGTTTGGGCTCAAAGTGTGTGAAGGAAACATGGCTTGTATGCTTAGATTTGACACATATGTTAGGCGTGGTTGGATATGATGTTTGGTTGCATATCTACCAAGAAGAGATCATCAAGATCTAGAAGAATGGTCAGGCACGAGGATGGTGGCATGAGTGTGTTACACATCAAAATTCCTCACTTTGATAATGTCACATTCTTATTGTCATAAGTGTCGTAAGTGTCGCACTTTTGTTGCAAGTGTCATAAGTGTTGCATTCTCTTAATGTAATTGTCGCATTGCGAACGAAACCTTAGAAACACTTGATACAACCCCTAAATCATGTTAGAAGAAGAAGCCTCATCATTTGACAGTCAGAACAAAGTGTTTTCTATGGGAATTGGTCATTTTGGAAATTTTTGAAAGATCAACACTCCCATGCTCATATGAAGGGAGTGCTAGTGATCTTTGTCTATCTAGCAGAGAGAGTTGTAGCACTTTGTTGCCCATTGTAAGGGAGCGTCGAATTGGTTGAGAAAATCTTGGAAGAAATCCCCCTTTTCTCAAAGGAAAACTATCGATGGATGGAGTTGGTTTGGCTCGAATATAACCCTCAAGTTTCATATAAGGGAGATATCACAACTAATGGATTCATATCCTCAATCAATCCCAAATATAACCAAGGTGGTTGAGGCTCTCAAATCCTATAAATGGAGGAATTCTCATGGTGAACAAAGAGGAGAAATAATCAGCAAAGCATTGTTATTTTGATCGTGCATGTTTCAAGAAAGGGTTTGGATGAGGAGGACTTGGAGAGGTTGTTGCAACATCATTTGGAGATTGTAAGTGTCTTTTTAAATCTCTCATCAATATACTTGGCCTATTTCCTTCTAGTATGTGTTTACATGTACTTTTCTATGCGTGTTTTAATCTTCCATATATAGATTGATTTTGTCTAATCCATTAAAGTAGGAGATAGTTGTTTGTCTCTTGTCATCCAGTGTACGTACTTTTCGAAACTCATAGATTGGAGCAACGTGGAAAAACTTTGAAAGTGAGGTACATCATACTATCCCTCCTTCTCTCTTTTTCAATGGGCATAATTTATCTATAGGAATGGTAGTTCCCAAAGGTAGTTTTTTGTCTTGGTAGAGGGGTCTGTACTCCAAGGGAAGATTCACTTGTCCGCAAGAGAATTATTCCGTAACAGAAATAGGTGACTCCACTAGGGAGTGATTTTCCAGTTCTTTTTTTTTCCTTTGTTTTTCCCTTCCTTTTGTCTATCTTTAGATACTGTTTGCTAATTTATTCTATCCTTCCATCTTTTCTAAGTTGTCTCACATAGTCTCTCATTGAATTCCCCTTAGCTTTTTGAGTTTTTTGGTTTTTTCTAAAACTTATCTCGGGACTAGCATACTCTCCATTTTAAGTCAGAGCATTAATAGATTGATCAATTCTCCCCTAGAGTGCATTAGGGAGTTCTTTAGTGCTCTGGTGTTGTGATTACCAAAGCGTCAATTTTTCTTGTTCTGAAAAATTGCAGTTCTCTTTCTTGTTGGGCATAGCCCTTTGATCTTTCCCTCTGGCTCAAATCCTATTATGTTAGATCTTGTCTTCTCTTTGACTTAAAACTTTCTTCTTTTCATTCTTTTAGTCTTGATTGGTTTTGTGTTTTCGTTCCTTATTTTGAAATCAACCGTTTTTTATCAAACTTGGTTTCTTTTTGCTTCTCTTTTCAATTATCTAATTGATTAGAGGTTTGCATAAGTAAATTCATTGATCTCAGTATTCTTTACTTTGTCTTTGATCCCTTACTCAATTTTGAAAGACTGCTAAGTAGGATTTTTTGTTTTTTGTTTTTTGGTGTTTTTCTTTGAGTGGATAGTTTGTTCTTCTTTTTAGTCTCTTATCGACTCTTGAGAGTGTCTTTGTTTGTGTACTTTTGCTTCCTCTTTTTCAATTCAAAGTAGTGAAGTCATTTTTCATTATTAGTGAAAGCAAGAAGCATTAGACGAATTATTCAATTTACATTTTCAATCAAACAAACAAAATGCTTGCATGCAATGGTTTTGAATATTGGAAAGGTTTTCTTTATAATTTTGCAAATTGTTTCAATTCTTGTTGAGAATGAAATAGCATAAAAAATTTCATTCTTAAGTGCTTGTTAGTGAAAGAAAAGAAATTCTTCTCCTTCCCACAGCTAGAAGTTCATTGAAAAGAAAGTTTTCATCTCATTATTTTCATCTTTTTTGGAGTCGAGTATCGAACATCATTATTTTCACTTCCATTCCCTTTCTGTAACGATCAACCATGAAAATGAATGATAATTAAAATCAAACTAGAAACTTTTATTTTTAAGATCTTTACACAAACAGTAGAATAGGATTATTACTTTGGAATAGGCTATGAGAATAACTCTCCAAATTATTCAATAAAAACTCAGAATCTTGTGATAGGGAGAGTAAATCCAACCTTCGTATAAGCATAGATGGGTTCCCCCTCTCACTCAGGGGTTACGCACAGAGTCTCAATTGGGAGAGAAACAAAGATTATCCCTCCGAGGATTAATCGCTCATAGTAGTACAATCATATATTGGGGTTTCCTCTTGAGGCTTAACTATTTTCATTTGGTCTCATAGCTTCGTGAATTCCGAATCCGTTCGGGGTCCTCTGGAGTTTACTGGTCCACTTGTCCTCAACTCTCTTGAAGAATTTCAGACTTGATATCCTGCCCATACGTTCGGACTTGACTGTCGATTGTACCCACCCAGAGGTTGACTGGGAGTTTCTATCCTTAGTAGCCACAATATCTAGGGTCCTTACATGAGGTGACGATGAAGGGAAGTCTTTGTTGTAACTGAATCATACATTGGTCAAACTCACAGGGGCTCCTTGGAGGGTAACCCACGAGTAAGACCGTGAGGAAGCTTACACCAAGGTGTAAGTCCATTAATAATGTCACCAATGTAATTGATCCACCTGCTCATATCTTAGCCCCTTCTCACTTTGATCACGCGATGTTGGATTTCATCACCAACTAGTACGTTCATTGAGAGAAGGCATTGTTTTCTTGTTTGTTTTCTATATTTTTTAGCGAGTGTTGTTTGCTTACTTTAAAGTTATCTTAAAAATTGGCACTGTGGTTGATAAAGGTCTTCATAGATCACATAGGATGCAAGGGTTTCCCCCAGAAGGCTACGAACCCCTACCTCCTAACTCACCTAAAGACACTTACTATGAAGAGGTTGATAACCATTCATACGCTGAGAGTGCTTCTACTCCTTTGCTAGCAAATCTAGAGAGAGCCTTAGTTACGATTGAGGAAGGTTCCACCCTTCCTGTCAACCCAGCTTTGTCAGTTCCTCTTGATACACTCCTTGTTCGATTGCACTCTTTAGGTAACATTGTAGTAGAAGATTACCCTCACCTACCATCAAGGACATATAATCAATTAGATATGGAACCAATACAACCGAATTTT
The DNA here is from genome assembly GCA_032191745.1 of Picea mariana. Lineage (NCBI taxonomy): Eukaryota > Viridiplantae > Streptophyta > Pinopsida > Pinales > Pinaceae > Picea > Picea mariana. The sequence goes on from JASDQU010106223.1 coordinate 163,405, forward strand.
AACGAAAAATACACTACCCCTATCTATTTTGCTGAAATGTTAGATCCACATCAAACTCTTGTTCATTCTATATGGAGAAATTCATCGAGACGAGACATTTAGGAAAAAATTAATTTTCGTCGACTGCCTTTTGACCCTCCACATACCTATACTATCGTCGGTGCAGAGGCGGGACCATCAGGTCATCCCATTGACCATCACGTCAAACCAACAGTCAATATTGCTACCACTTCAAGGAATTTTCATAGTGAAATGGGAGTCATGTTACCCAGTCAGTTGCAAAGTACCTTGACAGTTACACCTCACATCCCTCTTCAAGCTACAACTTTGTATAATGCACACAATCCTATTGGGACATATTAAGCATCACAGAATGCAAAACCATGCCACACCACTAAACCCAACTATGGGTCAAATCCCTACCGGTAGGAAACCATACTCCAATATGAAAATTCTGACTGGGGGAAACCCCCTATTACTGGTCATACCCTAGCTGCTACCCAACAAATGGCAGGGGGACAATCTCAACTTTCATTCACTGGAAACCCCCTACAATCCTAAGGACCACCCCAAGGATGTATGTTCCATCACCCACATCATGGAGGTCCATCCAACCCCAACCCACAAGGAGGAATCTAAAATCCCAATCCTTCTGGACTACATTTTGGACAACCTTTCTCAGAATTTTTGAATCCCACTTGGGGTCCTCAATGTCAGTCATCTTTTCCTCCCTAAGGGCCAAATTCTTACCCTCCTCAGGGTCAACCTAGTTACCCTCCTCAAGGGAAACCTGGTTATCCACCTCAAATTAACTACCCTCCCATGGGTTACATTGGTTATCCTCCCTAGGGGAAAATGAGTTTCCCTTCTCCTGTTATGCACATTCCTCAACAAATAAATCCTATCTTTGTTGGTCAACAACAAAAACATATGGGAGGGCCTGTTGGCTACAATTATCCACCTCAACCATTTTATGGCCCTACTGGTGTCCCTATGCCACACTAGTATCATCCACAGGTCAATCAAAAACTACCTTTCTTATCCATTATAGATATAGCGGATCTGTCGAGATTGAAAAATGATCCCATACTACATTCTCCGTTTTTTCTAGTTATTTCTGCTAAATTGCCTTCTGATATTCTGAAATTTGATGGTAAAACTCATGAAGACCCTAATAACCACGTTATTAATTTTAATATATGGTGTTCATCAAATTCACTAATGGATGATTCTTTCCTATTACCTCTTTTCTAGTGTACACTTATTGTTACAACAATTAAGTGGTACATTGAATTACAATGTGTAACTTTTTAAGATTTTAATTCACTTACGATGGATTTTCTCACACACTTCCAATTACCTATCCGCTATGAAACCAGAACACAACTTTTGACCTCCCTTTGTTAGAACAACTTCGTACATATCTCTAGTCATATTCATGAGTGGAGATGATGACGACATTTGATCAAAGTAACCATTCCTGACCAATTGTTGGCTGAATGGTTCACCAAATCTCTTTTGCCTCTAATCGCTCATGACGTAGCCATGGGCGGTGTCGTTACATAAGAGGAAGTCATTACTCATGACCAATATAGGTACTTGGTTTATTCCCAATCTGGTACTTTGTATGAATTGATTCCAAACACTCATTTTCCATCAATCGATCCATCAAAACCATCCTCCACCACTCACACAAATGGAGTTATTGGTTTCGTCAAAATCATTTCCCCTGATACCAGATCAAATTCACTCTCATCGAACTCCCCTCCGACTCAAATATCCGAGGTTAATGCATTTCAATCTTCTTCTCTACAAAAGTCTGAGGAGAAGAAAAAAACTAACAATAAACCAAAGAAAAATAATAATCAAACTGAAAATGTAAAAACACAAACAAAACCACCTACTACTAAGAAACAACCACAGTTCAAACTAAAATTTCCATGTCTCATTTGTGGTGGCGATCACTACACATGAGATTGTACTCATCGGGATGAATTTTCCAAACATTTTAAAGGAAATTCTTAACCCGTTGTATTGACACATCCTTTTCCACAGTAGCAGTCACTGGTTGCACAAGATCTTGCACCTCTGACAGGAGGTAATCTAAATCATCCTTCTCACGAGGAAGCTTCATCAAGTGCACACATTTACATGTTTAATGGGATAGATTTGACCACTCATACTACGACATATGGCACACCTCTAGGTAAAAATGATAAGGAAAAAGTAATTACTAGTACTACACTAGATCCAATGCCTACTATTGTAACACCTCCATCTGGGCCACTATAGATTGATAAACCTAAATTTGACTCTATTCTACTCCCTCCCAGCAACACAATTCGAAAGTCGACCTTTAATACAAACTCACGTGCTACTCAAAACTATAACATCGTTGAATATTTGGCTCAATCACCTTACACTATGTTATCTCTCAGAGTTCTACAACACTTCCCTAGTCAACGTAGGACTCCCTTGGAAACCCTCAGAGCTATAGATCCCGAGTCATCTAACACTATCATGTTTAACCAGGATAATTTTAGATCATGACTCTCTCACCAACTTGCTTTCCAGATCATTATTGTTGTCCATAATAAACATATTCATCACACGATCTTGGACTAGGGGGAATCCACATGTCTCATGTCCTTGGCTTGTTGAAAAGGCCTTAAATCACCTGGTCTCAATCAATCTCCCACAATGTTACAAGCATTTGATGGAAGAGTTTTTGGACCTCGTTGATTATTACAATCCTTAGTCATTCAATTGGGAGGAAATTTTTTTTATGTAGATGTTGAAGTAGCCTATGCTCCCCTTGATTATAGCTTATTTCTAGGAATAAGTTGGTTCTATTCTATGACTTCTGTCGCTTCATCGGTTTTTCGATGCATCCAATTCCCTCATCAAGATAAAATTGTGACCATCGATCAGTTAGATTACTCCACCTTGTTATGGAATAATTTCCCTATGGATAGGTGAATATCTCCTTGGACTCTAGACCCCTAATACCAAGACATAAAGATACAAATGGACACTAACATCCCTTTGATATTTGTCTAACTAGCCAAAAAGATAGAAGGAGAAAAATATAATCGTACCTATTTTTGATGTTTGTCCTTGCTTCTCCAATGTGATTTTGATGTCTAAACTCTTTCACACAACTTGATACCTTCAAAACTATGGACAACAAAAAGACACAAGGAAACTCCTACTCTAACATATTGGATTAAACAAATTCATCTATAATAGACAAGCATATGTAAGATACACAAACTAGAAGGGAATAGGCCAAGTATATTGATGAGAACTTGAAAGGGACACTTACAATCATGGATGGTGTAGCAGCAGCTTCCCCAAATCCTCTTCATCCAATCACTTGCTCAAAAGACCCACGATCAGAATGAAAATACTTTTGTTGATTCTTTTTCCCCTTTGTTCACCATGAGAATTCCTCCCAAGTGTTATAACCCTATATTTCATAGTATCACCTGGAGATTGAAATTTCTCCCTCTAGTCATATTTCATTGTAAATGATATTTCATTTTGCAAATGATTTACAAAAAGAAATAGAAAAAGAAAAATAAAAAAGATAAAAATAGAAAAAATGAAAAGAGGGTATAAAAGAAAAGAAAAAACAGAAAAAGAGAAAAAAAAACCCCCATCAAAAATAAATTTAGTTTGAATCATACTGTATAATCATGATCAAACTCTTTAAATTTGTGTTGATAGGATATAGATTAGGTTTGGTCAAACTATTTAATATTGGCCAAATTAGTTAGGTTAGAGTAATAATCAATCCAAGAGTCTAAGCTGGATTAATATGTTAGATGCCTAGGTTAGTAGATAGGTTAGTGATTTTCGTTCCAAGAAAAATTGAAAGGGGATGTCAAAATACCCCTTGTTTGATTAAATTTGATTACTGTTTTTTAGGAAGATAAAGGCATGGTTATAAAGAGGAAAAAGTAAGCTTAGCGCTACCTAGCACATTATTTTTGTCCTAAGTTTGCTAACGAAAAATTTGTTTTGTCTTGTAGCGACTAATTCTTCCACAGGTTGTCATCGGTGGCATCCATCATCGTGTAGATCAATGGTCCCTAGCACATTTTGTACACCCCCAACATTTCTTCCTTTAACTGTGGGGGGGTGTCCAAAAAGTGGTTTCCCCCACGTCGGTCCTACCTAACATTGAGAATCCACAACATTTCTGACCCTCCCCTCCTATTTTTGCTTACCACCTACCCCCCCTACGAAATATACCCAATACCACTCACTTCACTCTGCCATCATAATCATATTACTAACTACCATATGTCCCATCCTACATAATCGTTACCCAATTAAAACAATCCCCATGACCGTTAACCGCCTTGTCACCACCCCGTGCCATAAAAGACACCTATTGTACACCTTTAAACCCTGTTTCATCACCCTGTAATGCCATTTGATGATACAGACACCATGGACACCGCGCCAAACCAAAATATCAAGCTAACCAACATGACCTCTAACTGTCAACAGACATATTCTCCTCGGGTAATCATAGTTCCACCATTAATTTACATTAATCTCTATAAATCATGGCCCCTAAGGCCAAATTTTCTGATACGTCTGAGAACCCAATCCTTTCCCCTCCTATCGACCTGGAACACATACCTCTAGTGGATAAAGACTATAAAATCACAGAGTTGAGGTGTGAATTTGACTTCTTCAAATTACACGCATGGATAAAAGACATCTTTCTAGACCAGTCCAATTTACATATGTATATGTTCCCCCAAACTCACAATTTTCTTGAATTTTCCCTTAGATGTCAAGCTCGCAATTTTCCCGACCAAAGGGCCATTTTTTCCTTCTCTGGCAAAACCTTGTTCACAGTCACCTCTGAAGCCATTGACCAAAAGCTGCAAATCCCAACAAATGACTCTGGGATCTCGTTTTCCATTGAACCCCTAAATGGCATGTACCAAAATCTCACCTTCCTCCAAAGAGCCCATATTTTCGATATTTTTCTCCTTGAGGATGCTCAATTACCCAAGAAAAATCCACCTTACTCATCCTCCATATTCACTGTCAAATCCAACCAGATCATTTTCATGTTTTCTTACTTGTTAGTTTATTTCTCAGATGAATGGGTAGATAAGCCTATTCTAGGTTTTCTATTTATTTTTGCACAGAAGAAAGAGTTTCAGCTAAATTCAATTTCAGTCAATTTCTAGCTGATAACATTCATGATCAGCTATTTAGTTTTCCTACTGAAGGAATGTTCAAATATTCCTCAGTTATGGTTTACATGTTCTTTTTTTTTAATTAGATATGTTTCCCTGTGCACTTCAGAAATTAAACTAGGAGGGGAGCCCATAGTCAGTGACCTCACGGACCTCATTGGTGATGAAAAATTCAACAAAGTTCAACTTCACAGACTACATAGATCAATTCATTCACCTAGTTGTTTTCATGTTGAAAATTAGCACATAGCCAAGTATCAATGAAAAAATTTATAGAATTATGCACCTTTCTGATCTAGCTAAGACAGGGGATTCGTACTTATACCAAAACCACACAGAGATAAGAGTGTATGGGTGTGATTTTCCACCTTACAGATTTCCCAAATACCTGCCTGTGAGGATTTTTTCATTAGAATACATAATAAATATGGTGAATTCAGATGACATTCACTTTGTTGCAGCAAAGAAGAAGTCTCGACTCAGGATCAAGACTCAGATTAGCCCTTTCACCTGCAACAACAGATCATCAGGAGAAGATGGATATAACCTCTTAAAAAGAATGAGGTTTACTATGAGTTCCACTTGGGCATATGACACATTTGGTGTCATCTTAGAGGTCAAAGTCAAACAAAAAATCACTCCTTATGCTCACACACAGAATCCATAGGTGGAGAAATACATGAACCAAACAAAGTGGAAGGAGAACACATTGTTATAAATAGAGGAACAACCTACCCCTGTAATTGCTTCACATACCAACAAACCCCAAAAGAAAGTAGATAAGAGATCAAGAAAGACGGTTTCTCCTTCTATCATAGAGGTATCAATCGAGGATTTCCAAGTTTACAGAAAGAGGGCCAAGACTGGTCATACAAAAGACTTTCTCAAGGAAGGATAAATGCAGTCCATAATAGTTTTGGAGGGACCAAAATCTTTAGCCTATTTAGGTAGTCTCTTTATAGTGTTTACATCATCACCATCATCTCAAAGACACCAAGACACTACTCTGATAGCTAAATTATTTCATGGGAAAATAGAGTCAAACATTTTTCACAAGTATAAATAGATCAAGCAAAGAAATGAGCTCCTCAACAAAAACACCTATGCCCAGTTTTGGAAGTAGACCTCCACTTCTCAACACAGACTATTGTCAGCCTTTGACACGGAAAGAGGAAGAATGAAAATGACATTCTTTCAAGAACAAGTTTGCCATCCTAAAACAATTGTAGACTATAAGAAGTCTGCCTTTGAGTTTGATGTAAAGGATGTCCACCCGGTGGACCAGATGGATATGCAAAGGAGGACATGAGAGATGATATTCTCAAATTTGATAAATACTTCAATGAATGCTTCTAAGTTGTCAATTAAAGATGGAGAAGATCTCTTCTTTGGCCAAGGACAAAAAATTCAAATCATTAGAAGAATTGGTGTTGAAGATTGGGTATGACCCAACAATTTTCAAGGCAACAGAGGAATTGTTAAAAAATAAGAATGTTGATATAACACCTCTGAGAAAGCAGCTGAAGCTTCCAACTATAGAATATTCACAAGACAAAGAAGTGGCTGAGACTGAAGGTCACAAAGAAGAAATGTTGAAGATAATCATGGATCATAATGCATAAATAAGAGAAGTGGAAGTATAAATGGATAAATTGATAAAGGAAAAGGAAGAGAATGTGAAGATGGCTATGATCCCATTGGATTTAGTCCCTATGACAAGAATCAAAACAACATAAGCATCCACATCAACACAAATTCCATCAACAATCCCAGTACAAGTTTCAAATGCATCTGACAAACTTGTAAACCATGGAAGACATGTCCATCCAAGAGGAAGAGATTAGAAAACTACAGGAACAAGTAAAGAAACTGCAGGAGTTGAAGTCAATGTTCTAGGCCAGTCACCAGGTAGATATGCATAAATCTCAAAGGCTTAGTCAACAATTACAACAATTAGAGAAAGAAACTGCCATGGAAAAAACCTTAGCCCAAGCTAAGGAAAATATTTGGGTAGATATCAGCAATTCAATTTCATAAATCTGGCCATCCATACATATCATATTTAAATAGCATGGGTTAGTACATAAATACAAAGGAGAAATTGAGATCATCAAAGAATAATTAGGAGAAATACCTACATAGGCCACTGAACTCATCAGATTTCTAAACTCCAAAACCAAGAAGGATTTAGAAGAACTAGAAATTGAGGACAGAACATAGACCATCTTTGAGATCAAGAAGGTGCTAACCAAGAAAGGATTGATGTTGTAGCTAGAAGAAAAAGTTCAAGTGATGGACATAGGTGTGCAGAGGTTTTTCATTAAGTTTGAGGTGCTACAAAAGAAAGGGACTCCTAGATTATTAGTACTTAATGTCAAATTGATCACTTTGTCTCATTACAAACATAAAATGAGTGTAGTGGAAAAGGAAAGTTGAAAGTTTGCAGGGATACAGGGAATCATTACTGGTAAATATTTCCTGGAGACACTATAGTTAGACTTGAGTATTCAACATGGTATTATTCATATCTTAATCACTAAGCCTACCTTTGCTAATTATACAGAAATGGATGAGGTATACAAGAAATTACTCAAGATTTCCATCCCAGGTAAAAAGAGGTGGGAAGATCTATGTGCATTACTTGAGTAGAGACAGTTTTGGTGTTCTAGTCAGCATGGAGCAGCTAGCCAAATTCAAAGGGATGAGTCACCAACCACTTCCATCAAATAAGCACAAGGAATCTGAGCAAATCAACAAATCCCCATTTTTTGTATTTTAGAGATTTAGTTAGTTAGATATTCCTCCATAATATCCTAGTAATTTATGACAAGATCTTATGTAAATAGTTTTATAAATATTTTTCTCTTCGAAGTATTATGGGTTGATTTTTTCACCCAAGAACTATTGTGTAATTTCTCGAAGGATCGACCAGTAATGAAAGAGGCTTATTCACTGGATTCTTGTGTCAGATTGTTGGTGATGTGTTATCCTTCTTTGTTAGATGTATTTTCATTCTCTATGATCATTGCATGTTTTTCTAAATTCTAATCATTAAAAGAAACTCTAAAGAAAAAAAATTATTTCATTATACTCTATATCTGGTTTTTTAATGATCTTCATGTTGTTTATTTGAAACCGAGTGAAGGAATTCTTAGTTGCTCCTCTACTTAGTGGATTTTCCCCTCTTTTCCCTCTTTTTCATTTCATTTAATTCAAATAGATCCAACAGTCTTACTACCCTGCCATGTGGAGACAACCTCATAAAAATCTGAAACTGATCCTCATCTTTAAAAACGGACCCCATATCCCAATGGAAATTTAAGCATTTTTTCAGCCAATTATTTCAAACAAACAAACAAAACCTCAAACTGTCATAACTAGCCTAACATTTTAAAAATCAAACAATTCTAAATCCTATAGAGAGTTCCCTCTCTGAAGCTGGTAGGGCTAGATCCCAGCGTCCAAAGCGGTTTGGTAGTTACCTCTATCTTTTATTCTACAACCTATGGAACTTATAGAGTGTTAACATAGTGGCGACCATAATGAGGATGAACAAATTTTCCAAATTTATGAATTATTTTCCCTAAGTAAGACAACTTAATTTCTGGACAATTAAAGATCTACAAATCTTAAGAGATAAATGTTTAGAGGTTCTAAAAAATTGTAAATAGTTAATTAGGTTTTTAAATTTTAAGTTCTTGCTTCAAAAATAATTCACACCAGATCTCATCTTGATCCAGAACCTGTAAAAGTAGTAGATACCCCTGAAAAAATTGATTAGAAAAATAAGTACAACAGAAAGTCAAGGGAGTAGTAGTCCTCCTCCTAGGGAAACCTCTCTTCTAGAGAACTTTGTCACAATACAAGACATCCAGTTTGTTCTACCATTTGAGCATAGCCTTTTCAGAACCAAATCTGATAGCTGTGTGGATGACACAGTTTTAGATCAATCTATCCTCCAACCTAGTACACCTAAAAGACACTCTCCTAGATCAAATCTTGATCAGAAAATCCTACAAAAATTTGAGATGTTACAAGATCTAGCATCAGAATTTGATCAAGATTTTCAAAAAGCCTACATCCAACAATCTGTTGAACTTTCTTCCCTAACCATCTAGGCATCTTCTATCAATCCTCAATTAAATCATCCTATATCTTCCATCCCTGCTTCTTCCACCACATCTCCAACAATTTTATAGGTTACCATCCATCATGTCACATGAGTTCCTGCTATCCATCCTCCTCCACCAATAATGGTAGCAATATATTCTCCCCTTGTTTTGGCTGCTCCCTTACACAATATGCCCCAGGATTATCAAACTAGGATTCCTCAATTTGATGGCACTGGAAATATGATTGCACAAAAACATGTTGACAAGATGAACGACTTCTTTGACCTGGAAGAAGTAGATGAGGAAGATGTCAAAATGAGTTTGTTTTTCCAAAGCTTAAATTGAGAAGTTAGGAAATGGTTCAAAGCCTCACCCACTGAGACAACAGCCCGGAGACGTAGGAAAACTTGTTGAACTCCGTTAACACATTTTCTTTTATGGTTTGTTGTTCTTTGTGCTTACATTCTGATCTGGATTTATTTATTATGGCTGATATAATATCTCTTTAAGTTCTTATTCTTTCATTAATTCCTAATTGGTAAATGAGCAGATGCTTAAAACTTAGACAATTCTTTAAAGATCAATTTAGGACATTGATGTACAATATCATTTAGTAATAGATATGGTGGAATGTAACAAGGTGATACTAGAGAAAGTAGACATGTTCAAAAACATAGCAGACTCGTTGAGCAAGTCTATGAGTGTTGTCAAGTTCTCTTGGTGCAGAGAGGCAATGGGATTTTTTTCCCTAGTTCTGTGAACGAAAGTTCAGGAATTTCCTATTTTAGCGAAGAAAATAACAAGTAGGAGAATGTTGGTTTTTTATATTCTTTGTAGTGAAAGTTGAGCCAAGGTAGATCGACTAATGCTCGAAGGTTGAGGTGGATAGACATCAAGTATAAGGTCGAGAAAGTCAACTACGAAAATTTGAAGTCAAAGATATCGACGGTAATTCAATCGACAAGAGGTTGAGGTGCAAGCGTGAAAAGATAGAATAAATTCCAAATGAAGGTTGACTGGTAACCCAACTTGGAAGTCGATTGTAATAGAATCCTGAGATTTGAGGTATTTGTAGCCAATGATATGAACATATCTGTAACTTTTTTTTTGGGTTCTAATCTTTAGGGTTTCTCCTATTGCAAAGTCGATAAAGAGGTGTGTTGTAACTCTGTAAAAGAAAATGAGAGAATTGTAATGTTATAATGCTAATGCATGGTAATCATATGTTGTTGGTCATGTATATATAAGCCTATTTCGCTACAGGGTTGTTTTTGCACAGGAAAGAATGTATGATGTCAATTGTGTCTTAGGTCTGGACCAAGTTTAGGCATGTAACCTTTCATTCTAATTGAATAATACAACAAGAGAGAATAACGCTCAAAGGAGTGTTGGTTTCTCCTAGTTAAGGGTTTCGGTGTAAAATATTGGTGTACTATGTGATTGCTTGTTTCATTTACGTTCTTGATTAAATTCTTCTTTTCTTTTGCTAGGATTAGTTTGGAAGTGCCATGCATTTCCTGACAACTATGCCTGGCAGTGTTGGTGGCTTTCAATATTTTGAAAGAAAAGACAACGAAGGATTTGATGAACGCATTGGCTAAACTATATGGAAAACCCCTAGGTTCCAACAAGGTATTTATAAAGAAATGATTATTTAATATGAATATGTTAGAAGGTGGGTCTGTTGTAGATCATTTAAATCAATTTAATAAATTTACTAATCAACTAATTTCTATAAAAGTGAACTTTGAGGATGAGGTTAGGGCTCTTCTAATATTGTTCTCATTTCCAGAAAGATGTAATGACTTGGTCATGGCTATAAGTAATTATGTATCTGGTTCAAACACTCTGAAATTTGATGATGTTGTTGGTGTTATCCTTAGTAAAGAAATGCAATGGAAAAGAAAATGTGATTCATAAGGTAATTCATTGACCATGGAGAAAAAATGAAGACAAAAGGAAAGATGAAAGAGTCTAGGGAATCGTGGGAATTCTAGGAAGGGGATATCCAAATCTACACTATGAAATATAGAGTGTTGGAATTGTGGGAAGAAAGGACATCTAAATAAATACAGATCTCCAAAGAAACAAAGAGATAGATAAGAGGAGAAAAATCAAGAAGCAAATGTACCAGGTGTTTTGTTACAAGATGTGTTGATTCTTTCTTTAGATAATATTATTGAATATTGGGTGGTAGATTCAAGGGCTTCATTTCATGCCACACCCCATAGAAAATATTTCCAAGATTATGTTCAAGGTGATTTTTGATAGGTTCATTTGGGTGATGACGCATGATGTAAAAAGTTTCGAATGGGAAAGGTACAAATAAAACAAAAGAATGGAAACCAATGGTTTTGGAAAGAGGTGAGACATGTTCCATATCTGAGAAAAAATCTAATTTCAACAGGGTAGATGGAAAGTGAGATTTGTATATCTACATTTACAAATAAGGCGTGGAATGTCACCAAAGGATCACTAGTGATAACAAAAGAAGAGAACGTATGTACATTATATTTATGTACTCCTAATATTGACTCTTCTATCTCTTTAGCTTATATAGGAGTGGATACAACACTATGGAATCATAAGCTTGGGCACATGAGTGAGAAGGGGAGGTAAATACTTCACAAAAGGAATTTTTTTCCATATCTTAAAAAAATTGATTTGGATTTCTCTAAGCACTAAGTTTATGGAAAATAGAAGAGAGTCATATTTCTCAGAGTTGGAAAGGAAAATAAGAGTGAAAAGTTAGAGCTTGTGCATACAAATGTATGGGGACCAGCTCAGGTATCATATCTTCGTGGCTCTTGTTGATATGTTACTTTTATTGATGATGCCACTAGAAAAACTTGTGTTTATTGCACTCAACAAAAATATAATGTTTTTGAGACTTTTAAGAAATGGAAATCTTTGGTTGAGAATGAGATAAAAAAAAAGTTGAAGTGTCTCAGATCAGACAATGGAGGTGAATATTGTAGCAATGATTTTGATGATTATTGTTCATACCATGGGATTCATAGATAGAAGACATTTCAAGGAACACGATAAGAAAATTGTGTGTCATAAAGGATGAACAGGACAATCATGGAGCGTGCAAGGAGTATGAGATTGCATGCAGGGTTTCCCTTATAGTTTTGGGTCGATGTTGTAGATATTATTGTTTACTTAATAAATAGAGGGAATTCAAGATCCTTGGATGGTAGCATTCTAGATGAGGCATGAACAGGTAAAAAGGTAAACTACTCATTTATGAAGACTTTCATTTGTGAAGCATTTTTCTATATTGATAAAGAAAATAGAACAAAGATCGAGGAAAAATCCAAAAACTGTACCTTTATTGGATACAATGTTAACAATTTTGGTTATCGCTTATGGGATTAGGAAAATCACAAAATCATTAGGATTAGAGATGCCATATTCAATGAGAAGGTCATTTATAAGGATCGGTTGTAGGGAAAGAAATAGGAAAAGGAAAACACAAAATACACAGTTCTTGATAAAATCAAAGAAAATGAAATTCCAAAGGTACCAGAAAATCAAAATGTACAACAACATGAGAAAAAGGCACCTCAAAATCCTACAAGTGTTGTTAGAACATCTACTAGGTTAAGTAGACCCCCTGAGTGATACTCTCCTTCATTGTACTATTTATTGTTGACTGACTCTGGTGAACTAGAAATTTATGAAAAGAAAATGCGGGTAGACACTAAAAAGAAGTGGGAGAAAGGCATGAAAGAGGAAATTGACTCCTTTGTAAATAAACAGAATTGGGACACAGTTCAGTTGCATGTAGTAAAAAGAGCATTGCAGAATAAATGGGTTTATAGGTTGAAGGAAGAAGATGGAGAGAAAAAGAGGTACAAGGCTAGACTTCTTGTAAAGGGACTTGCACAAAAGAAAGGTATAGATTTTCATGAAATATTTTCTTCTGTTGTTAAAATGAATTCAATTAGGACTATTTTAAGTCTTGTGGTAGTAGAAGATTCACATATTGAGCAATTAGATGTAAAAACAACTTTTGTCCATGAGGATTTGGAATAAGAGGTTTATATGCAACAACCACATGGGTATGAGGTCAAAGGAAAGTAGAATTTGGTATGCATATTGAAGAATAGCTTGTATGGCCTAAAGCAAGCTATAAGGAAGTGGCATTTGATGTTTGACAGGTTTATGATAGAACAAGGTTATATTAGATGTCATTTTGATCGTTGTGTTTATTTTAGGAGTCTAGAAAATGGAAGCTATATTATCTTTCTATTGTATGTAGAAGACATGCTTGTTGTAGGGTCTAACATGAAGGATATATATTTTCTCAAGAAGAAATTATGTAATTCATTTGCGATGAAGGATTTGGGTGCTACAAAGAAAATCATTTTTATGAGAATAATAAGAGACAGGAAAAATCACAAATTGACATTGTCTCAGGGTGAGTACATAGAGAAGGTGTTGGAGAGTTTTAGAATGAAGAATGCAAAACCGGTTAGTACACCTTTGGAAATCCATTTCAAATTAGCCAAGAAAATGTGTCCCGTGACATAGGATCATACATAATACATGTCCATGGTCCCTTATTCATCAACAAATGGCAGCTTGATGTATGCGATGGTTTTCATAAGACCAAATATTTCACCTGCAGTGGGAGTTGTGAGTAGTTATACGAACAATCCAAGTAAAGAACATCAGGAAGAAGTACAGTGGATTCTCAGGTATTTGAGAGGCACTACTACTCATTCACTATGTTTTGGAGGTTCATACATTGTTCTACATAGATATGTTGATTTAGATATGGAAGGTGATAAATATAGTAGGAGGAGCATGAGAGAGTATGTTTTTACTCTAGGTTGAACAACATTAAGATGGATTTCACAACTACAAAAGGTTGTTGCACTTTCAACAATGGAAGCAAAGTATCTTGCTGCTATAGAGGCTACTAAAGAGATGATTTGGTAACATATTTTTATGGAGGAATTGGGAAATAAGCGGGATAATAGTAGGTTGTATTGTGATATCCAGAGTGTCATTCATCTTGCAAAGAAATCAACCTTCATTCTAATACTAAACACATACATCTCAAGTACCATTTCATACAATTTGTTTTGGAAGATGGATAATTGAAATTGGAAAAGATACATACTAGCCAAAATCCTGCAAAGATGTTAATAAAGGTAGTAACCAAGGAGAAACTCAGTTCCTACTCATTTTCAATTGGCCTTCAAGCATAAAGGTGAATATGAGAAATTTTCCAAGTCCAAGGTCGATCATAGTCCAACATGTACAACAACAGTGGAGTTGTTGTGATCAGTTTCAAAGTGGGAGATTGTTGGTTGTGGAGGCTGATTTTCTTCATGATTAATAGGTTTGTTTTAGTTGTCTTTGGATCCCATTTCTTGACATGGTGGTGTGGGGGGGCTTCCCCCCCCCAACTATTTTTGTCAGGGGGAAAAAATTACTCATAAAATATCGTAATTTCATAGTCTATATGGGCCATTCATTATAAGGTCGAAAATCTGATGGTAGAAGTTATGTTAGGGTTTTTTCCCAAGAAGGATTCCCTCTTTTATGTATGAGGGAATTGTATTGCTACTGAGGGTCCTATAAAATATTGTATATTGAGAGAGGAGAATGTGAGAGAAGGAAGAGGAAGTTACAGTAGTTGTGTTGTAGGTTGTATCACTTCATTTTTGATAGATAATCAAAAGGAAGGACCTGGAAATTTCTTTGGTGGATGTAGCCCACATTAGGTGAACAACATATATATGTGTCTTTGTTGTATTGTGTATCTTCTATGTTTTATTTTCACATTTTTTAATTTTATTACTTCACAATCCTACTTTTCTAACAAACAGGTAAAGAGAGATTAGGGGAGAGAGTGGGGGAGAGACTGAGGTAAAGAGGGAGATACGGGTAGAGAGAGGGAGAGAGGGAGAAAACGAGAGAGTGAGAGTGTGTGTGTGTGAGAG
Organism: Picea mariana; assembly: GCA_032191745.1. Lineage (NCBI taxonomy): Eukaryota > Viridiplantae > Streptophyta > Pinopsida > Pinales > Pinaceae > Picea > Picea mariana. Next base: position 178,702 of record JASDQU010106223.1, read on the forward strand.
AGAGAGAGATAGAGAGAGAGTTTGGAGAGAGAGGGGAATATAGAGGGAGGGAATGAGATGTGGGTAGAGGGAGTGAGTGGTTTTTCTTTTATAGAATCAAGAGGTATTCCAACATTGGCCTTAGTGTTGGGCATGTGGGAATCTTTGTTAGCACTCATATTGCATTTTTATTTCAGTCAAAAACCATTTTAGCTTGGATTTGGACCTTGGAATTGGTGTTGGGGGCTTGTGTTGGGGCCTCACACCCACATGTTTGGGTTTCACACACACATGTGTGAATAAATAATTCTAATTTGATGTTGATTTTAGAAGGGTTCCTAAAATCACTCATTAGACTCCTATAAAAGGAGAGGCAATGTGAGAAGACACTTAGAGATATAATTGTGACATTATGGAGATAACATAAGTGAATCAACACTTGTACTAAGGAGATTGGGTGGAAATTTCAACAAGGAAAATCTTCACTTTGGAAAATATGGCCTAGGGTTCTTAGACATTCTTTCTCTTCAAATTTTCAGCCTAGGAGGACAGTTGGATGTGGGAGGAAAGCCCACACATGTGAGATGAGGAGGAGAGAGAAATGTTTCATGTGTGGTATGAATAGAACAATCACATGTGTGGTACCGATAGGACATGTCAACATGTGGAGTAAACCTTACAGTCATACAATAGAAAGATAGTCACATGTGTGACAAAGCAGGAAACACATGTGAAGGACAACCACACCTGTGAGTTTTTTGGGTAGTTTGCAGGTATGTACAACTGACGTTAGCATCCCATACAGTTTGTATGGATGACATCAATGAGACATACAATTGGCTACAAGAAGGTTTCCAAGTGGGGAAATTTTCTAGAATTTTTTTGATTTATGTATTTGGTAAGAGGAACATTTTTTCCTTAGATTTGTTGATTTTGTGATTTGCTAAGAGGGCTTGTTTTTTCCCTGAGATCCAAAATGTTTACAGGACAAAAAATTGTGTCTCTTATGCATGGATGGTTACTCTTTGATATTTATGTTTCTTCTTTAATTTTCTGTCATAATTTCAATGTAATATTATTCAGTGATAAAATCCCTAGGGTTTACTATTTGAGGTAACATGGAAGTAATTTTAAAATATGAAACTACATGCTTAAAAATCGACATGGTATTAGATATGAGGCCTTGAAGAGAGAGAAGGATCATATCTGGAGACACAGGTTTATGTAGATATGTTGCTTCATTATTTTTCTTTTATTCTGGGCAGGTCACAATTGTGAGGACTTTTAAAATTCAGAACAAGTTGGAAGGAGCAACAAATTTAAGGGCTTGGAAGGCTAGGATTCTTCTTTTCTTAGAGGAGCATGATCTAAAAAAGTACACTAAGATAGTGGTTCCATGTCTTAATGGTCCATAGGAATTGGAAGTTCATAATAAGAAGTAAGTGAAGGCCAAGTGGGTGTTGTTGGATTCTGTGAAGTATCAGTTGATTTCTCACATTTTTCGATAATAAGATAGCCAAGGAGATGTATGAGGCTTTGGTGGGCTTGTACCAAAGTGGGAATTCGAACCAAAAATTGATTTTTAGGTACCAGATCTGATCAGTTGAGATGTCCAAGTCAAATACAATTTCTATCCACTTCACAGGGAACACTAAGATTCATGATCCGCGTTGGTGAGGTAGTTGATGACACTGATTTGGTGAATGTGGATATACATGAATTTCTAGGGTCTTGCGAAAAAATTGTGCAAGGGATATGTGCATGAGAGAAGTTATCAGACTTTGAAATATTGTGGAATGATTGTATCAAGGAGGAGACTTGGATAGAGTCTAGGAATGACAAGTAGAAAGGAAACGATGATTAGAACCAGGCCCTAGTTACTCATACTAGGAAGGGTATAAGAGGAGGCTCTCAAGAGAGAGAGGCATCTCCAGAATCGAGGAAGAAGAAGGACCTTAGAAAGGTCAAGTTTTTTTCTTGTCATGAGTGTGGCCATTATACTTCACAATGTCCACAATTGAAGAAAGGGAGTAGAAAGTAGTAGGCATCAATAGCAGAGGTATAAGAGGTTGTATACAAGCTTAAGAGGGAGTTCTTATTGGTCTCTTCCCTTTCTCGTACAATTTCTAGTAGTGGGACTTAGTTGGTGGATAGTGGAGAAACATGTCATATGAAAGGTGCACCAAAATCATTCGAGAGATCCACAGATTCAGACTCAGATTTGAATGTGGAACTTGGTATGAGTACCAAGAATATAGTGCAGGGATCTTGAATAATGTCATTTTTTATGGAGTTAGGAGATGCGTTGAGGGTGAAAAATGTGTTATGCATGCTAGAAAGCAAGACGAGTGTCCATTTAGTCTCGAAGATTGAAAAGAAGGGAGATTATATATTGTTCCAAAATGGACATGTGTTATTCATGCCCAAAGGATCTAGCTTAGACACATAATTGTTCTTGGACTTAGAGAGAGCAACTAGTATAGGATAAGGGGGCAATGTATGCAATCTATGGCTAGTATTAAGAGAGTGATAGAGGTAAAGGAGCAGGTATATTTGAAGGTTGTGTAGACTCACAGGGACCTCGACTTCAGAGGGAGTCAGGAGGTTCAGAGGGAGTATGACTTCAGAGGGAGTCAGCATGATCAATCAATCTTTCATAGGAATTCAACCTTTAGGTTTAGGTGGGATAGAAGAGTCCTCCAAGATGGTTAGGATGGTATCATGGGTTTATGAAACCATACAGGATGCTCATAAGTAGGAGGCTTCTAGGAACATGGTGTCTTCCAAGAAGAGCCCATTCCATACTAGAATATAATCTTCAATGATGGAGGGAGTAGCTATGGTATTGGATCCATTGTGGGAATCATAAAGACTTCCAGTGTGGGAGACATAGCTACTTCCATGTGATAGTGGAGTGGGTGAGAATACCTCCCTTGCTAAGAGGGAGTGTTGATGCTTTTGTAGAATCGAGAGGTATTTCCACATTGGTATTAGTGTTGGGCACATGGGAATATTTCTTGGCACTCACATTCCATTTTTATTTTAGTAAAAATCCCTTTTGGATTAGAGTTACGGATTGGAATTGTTGTTGGGGCTTCACACCCACATGTGTGAATAAAAAATTATAATTTAATGTTGAGTTTAGAAGGGTTCCATAAAGTCTCTCATTAGACTCCTATAAAAGGAGATGCAATGTGAGAAGAAACTTACATATCCCATTGTGACATCATGGAGATAGCATATGTCAGTGATCACTTGTGCTAAGGAGATTGGGTGGCAATTTCAACAAGGAAATTCTGCACTTTGGAAAATATGGCCTAGGGTTCTTGGACATTCTTTCTCTTCATTTTTTCATCCTAGGAGGAAAATTGCACATGGGAGGACTGGTTGCATGTGTGACAGGAGGAGGAGAGAGAAAGGTCGCACGTGTGGTGTGGCCAGAACAAGTCGCATGTGTGGTATAAACATGACACATCGCATGTGTGGAGTAGACCATACAATAGAAAGATAGTCACATGTGTGATAGAAGAGGTCACACATGTGAAGGAAAACCACACATGTGATTTTTCTGGGCAGTTTATAGGTCCATACGACTGATGTCACTAGTCTATAAAATTTGTATAGCTGACGTCAATAGGACGTACAATTGGCTGCAAGCAGGTTTTCAAGTAGGGGAATTTTGTGAAATTTTGTTGATTTGTATTTTTGGTAAGAGGACTGTTTTTGTCCTCAGATTTGTTGATTTTGTGATTTGCTTAGAGGGATGGATTTTTCCCTTAGATATGAAACATTTACAGAACATAAATTTGTGTCTATTTTGCATGGATGGTTACTCTGTGATATTTATGTTTCCACTATAATTTTCTATCATAATTTTAGTGTAAATTTATTCAATGATAACAACCCCATGGTTTTATTTTTTGAGGTCACTTGGAAGTAATTTTAAAATATTAAATTAGATG
>JASDQU010106224.1:73436-84420 GCA_032191745.1 Picea mariana
AGATCGAGTTCTTTGTGGAGGAGGTCACACTCACCTGTGACTGTTGTGGAGGAGGTCACACTCACCTGTGATTGTTGTTAATGTTGTTGGGAATGATTTTTATTGTTGTTGGAGGGAAGAAACCAGAGGTTATTGCCTACAGGACTGTTTATTAAGCTTTGGATGCCATACTTACTTTGTTGGGTTGCTTTCTTCACCTACATGACAATCATATTCAACATAAATCCAAATATTAGGTTCCTCATTTATTATTACAACTAAAGAGGATGTTATAGCCATCACTTCTGGTTCCTTTTTTGGTGCACATTTGTCCAACAACAATGCCAACCACTACAGGGATTTTAGAGACCAAAATTGTGAGTCACATTGCTATGTAAAGTACTAATTAAATTCATATTTAAGATGGCCCTGTTTAGTTATCTATATTGTTAATGTAACTCTACTTATGAACTCATTAATTACAACATTTATATTATATCTTGTATGAGTCTTACATAGCAACCAAAACACACATTGAATCGTTGAAACCAAAACTAATAATACCAAACAACAACCATATTAATTTAGCAGCAACAGGAAAGATGGTTACATCGAGTTTGGAGATTGTCTAGCAAGTGTTTGACAAAAGTCCTAGCTCAGAAAATTACCAAAATTATAACAACAATGATAAGGAGTTTCTTACCGTAGGATTTGGGGCACACGACAAAGTGTTTAACAAAACCACTCCACCCAAACAAGCAGTAAATCATAACATCAGTAAACAAAATTGTGACAGCAGTTGGTAGGTTCATTACATTGTTTCTCAGCTGAAAGTGAGGACTCTGTGGTCTTGGGAAACACTGATTGACAATTTTCAAGAGTTTTTTAAAGACCATAAATTGAATTCACTCATGGTGCTTCCATTTCTCGTCTCGCGGGGCATATGGATAGCGCGCAATGCCAGTTTGTTTAATGGTTCAGGATGCCCTGCTTTCAAAACCTCTCATCAGATCTGACTCTCCTCCATTTATACCTTTTTTCCCATTATGCAAAGGAGCCAATAATTGTAAGGCATGTTGACATAAATCAAAATGTCCCATGGGGATTGTTCAATGGTGCGTGTCAAAGGTCTGATTCTAGGTGTGGGGTCAGGTTTCAGTTGCATAATTCAAATTCCAACTTCATTTCTGGTAAAGTGAAGATAAACAAATGCACTAATAATAAAACTGAGTTAATATATTTGTTTTAGTTGCTTAAATGTTCTTCAGACATGCACATAATGGAGCTCCAGGTATTCGAGGACTCCAAAATTTCCATTGAATGGATGTCTCTAGATAATACAGAACTTCAAGCTCTGGGATAGAGATTAAAGATCATNTTCTAGCATATTTTTCGTGAATTGAATGCGGCAACTGACAGTTTTTCAAAAGGTGCTCTAGATTTGTCAAAGTTTCACTTGATTCAAGAAGAATTGGATGACAAAATTCTATGAGGTCCTTTGTTTGCTTTTGTATTGATTTTGAACTCAATGGTTGAAGTTTCTTCGATTGTGTTTTAGTTATTTCTGGAACTGTTTTAATGATTCATCATCAAAACTTTTAGTCATATGCCCCAGATGCCTATGGATTGTAACTCTTTGTTCAATTAAATATATATATATATATATATATATAATTCATTCATCAAAATAAAATAAATATTTTTATAAATATAAAATATGTTTTTTTAAGATTTTTTTATCATGTATTTCACATTTTAAAGTTTAAAGAATAGTATCCACATTACAATTTTTAGATAAACTCTTGGGAATACCATGAATTTCCATTTTAAATCATGTAAATATTTGTATAAAAAACACATTTTATAATATATCATTTTTCTTTTTAGTTTACTTATTCAACATATAAATGGCATATCATATTATATATAATGTTTTCATATTGAAGGATTTTTAGCAAATTCAAGAAAATCTTCCATGTAATTTTAAAGATAAGTTTTAATGTCTTTTTTTTTTTTTTGTAAGTGAGTGTAAGAAGTTGTATTACTGCAAAGAGATTATAATACAAAAAAGGGGGGCATCCTAGTCTTTGTAGTAGGAAACCCAACCAGGGGTTTTCGAATTGTGCTTGTTGATATATACGAGGGGTGAGACTGGTTTGCCACTAGGGGAAACCATGTCAGTCCTACCATAACCAGTTTGAAAAAAGATAAGCAACATAGACATAAAAAACAGAAGCTGAGACAATCCACTAGACCCGAGTGGGTAGTGGCCAAACTGACCTGACTACGTCTGGCATTCTTGCCATTAGACTAACCATTCAATAGTCCAGGACAATGATGTGTTTCTTTCCATCATCCTCTTGGCTCTTGTTCTCATCCTTCTGGGAGATTGTCCGAGTCTCCCTGATGTGGGTTGGCGCACTGTGTCCATCGACTGACGTGATGTTCATGTGATGGACATAGCGCAGATAAAGGTGGAATTGAGCATCCAACCTCTCCATCTTAGATTTCTGGTCCTTCTCGACCTCAACTAACAATTTGGTAATAGTTTCTAAACTGCTAAGGCGACTTAGGATTTCGTCCAACATTTTCTTGTGTTCCTTGTTTTCCTCCTGTCTGGCTTCTTCCATTTCCGAACTCACTTTGCCGATCATCATCTTAGTTATCCATGCCATCTCCACTATTTTATGGTAGAGGGTTTCCCTAGGCTGCGTGGCCCCCGAATCAGTTATCCAGTCCGCTTCCTGTGCCAGTGCATCCCATGCTTTGCCTTTGCATTTTTCTTTTATTTCCTTTTCCCACCGGGTAATGGTCGCTTTTTCTTTCGGCACAACCAGAGTTTGGAAGGTTCCCTCTGCATCTTTTGTCGCCTGCTCCATTCTTGAAACCTGTCATGGAATATTTAAAATTTCCTTTCCAAGGGGATTCCTCTTCATATGCGTTCTCTTCATTCACACCATCCTGCTTGGCCTGTCGCAGATCCTTTGCTAGATACTCAACCTGTACCTCACTTCACATGGATTCTTCCTTTCCCTACCCTTGTATCTGTGATAGGCCCTACAGTTGCACTCCTTCTGTTTGTCGCAATTCCTACTGTCTCCCTTCTTATTGATTGTCCCCTGCTGCGAGCCTATCCTTCCAATCATGGTTTTCTCGTAGTGGTGAGCACTCCCGTCCTTTTTCCCCGTTGCGGCTCGTATGATCATGATGACCCGAACTTTACCCCTATGTGAGACCCTGCCCCTGCTCGCTTGATATCCGACTGTGCTGCTCTTTGTACCTGTACTTTGACATGGTGGATCAACTCTGGACCATGTCACTCCCTCATGCCTTACATCATTCGTTTCATCTAGTTTGTCATTTGTACTTTTCCATGTGCTTTCCTTGCAAATCTTACTATCGAAAGGGCCTTGCTGTCGTACCCCCGCCTAATGTTTATGCTTATCCTGCATAGTAATTGGTGGTTGAGTGTTAGGCAGTCATATCCGGCTTGGATCTTGTGTGCCTGCCGCTAGGCCTTGCGCTGCCCTCCTCGATGTGACCTTCCTTGCTTAAGTTTCCTTCACGATCTTTTGTTGCTAGTTGGATGCAGTTTGTTCTGAGTTGTCCATTCGGGATGCTGATCCAGGTAGTGTCTACTTCCAGATCTTCCTTGCCAACCCCCTCATTGGCTAGCTTATCTGCCAGGTCATTCACTGACCTGTCGACCCAACACAACTCCACTATGTTCAAAGTTTTCAGATTCTCCTGGATTTTTTGTAAGGAATGTGCCAGGTGTCAGTGTCGTTGAACCTTGCCCACTTTGGTGCCATTTTGGAGTCTCTTCGTTGTGTTGATGACCAGGGTGGAGTCGTCTTCCACGATAGTGTTTGTCATCCTTTTGCGACATAGGATTTCAAGGCCAAGATCCAGGGCTCCAAATTCCACTGCATTATTGGTTGAGTTTCTCATACTCCTAGCATACAGTTGGATGATGTTACCACCACTGTCTCTGATCACCCCTCCCGTCCCTACCACTCCTGGGTTTCCTTTTGTTGTCCCGTCAAAATTCAATTTGAGGAACCCTAATGGAGGGTGGGTCTAATTGTGGTCGCCTATTTGGAGTTGCATTTCCCGCCTTACCGGTGTGTTGTTGCACCCGTATTTTAGGTGAAACAAATCTAGGATGCGGGAATCCTATTCTGTGAGTTTCACTTTTTCCTTCTTGCAGTTGCTGCTCTCCACCATTTCTTGTATTTGTGAGATTATTGCATCCTTGATCTTTTCTTTCGTTAGACTTTCATTCCTAAAGATGTGTCGGTTCCTTTCTTTCCATATGGCCCAGATGATCATCCCTGGCGTTAGATTCTAGAAGAGGTTCACCATTTCATTTTCATTGTAACTCTCACTCCAATTATTGATGGTTGCACTGATGTTACCTCAAATCCTATTGGACTGACAATAAATGCCTGTTGCCCAATCCCAAATATCTGTTGTGTAATTGCATTCATCGATGAGGTGATTGGTTGTTTCCTCCTTGGCTTGATAGAGGTGGAACCAAGATGTTCCTATATAACACCTTTTCCTGAAGTTTTCCCAGGTTAGGATTCAGTTGTGAAGAACTAACCATTCGAGCATTTTGATTTTTGGCCATTGGGGTTTCCCCAAATCTTTCCCCACTGTTGTGCCAGTTCTTCTTGGTCTTGGTCCGTGATGTAATAACGTACTTATTTTAAGTTGAATTCCCCACCATTTTCCCTGCCCCACCTTAATTGGTCCTCTTCCTCTGAGACTGCAATTTTCCTTTTCACCAATTCCTTCTCCACCTCTTTCATTAGAGTTGTGATCCGGTCTCTATTTTGTGGATTGAGTTTTTCCCAAATCCTCCATCTATCACTAGCATTCCTTTGCTTCCAGTAGTGATGGATTTTTGTTTTTCCTTGCGTTGTCATTTCCTGTTGGAGCTCCTCCCTGTCTGTATTTCTAGTCTGGGTTCCTATTTCCACGCGTCCTCCCAGAATCTAGCTTTTTTACCATTTCTGACTTCCCAGAAGCTGTGTTTATGGATCCAGTTCTTGTTGTGCCAGACAAGATTCCAGATGGTTGATCCCTCCCTTGTGCCCATGAATTGAATTCGATCCTGGTCATTGATGTTCAGGGCATACTTGGCCTTCCAGAGGTTTTCCTACGGTATTGATTTGTCCTTGACCCATCTCCTCCAGAGTTTTTCCCCATAGGCTTCGTTGGTTACCTGTGGGTCTTGTAACCCCATGCCTCCTTTGCCTTTTGGTCTACAAACGTTCTCCCATGCCACCATGTCCCATTTCTTTTTATTTTCAGCAGCTCGCCATAGGAAATATCTTTAAATGGCTCTTATATTTTGTAGTATTCCTTTGGGAGTGGGAAACACTGACATCATATACATCAGGATTGCTTGTAGAACCGCTTTGGTAAGGATAAGCCTCCCATCCAGGTTGAGAGTTCTGTAAGTCCAATTTTTTACCCTCCCCTGCAGTTTGTTGATCACTCCTTCCCACATTGCCATTTTGCATGCTTTGTTCGTCAGGGGGATTCCCAAATATTTCATTGGAAGCGTTTTGCGTTCAAACCCCAGAATGTTTGCCACATTTCTTTGAATTGTAGGATTAGTGTTGAAGAAATAGATCATGGATTTGGAGTGGTTGATCTCCGCCCCTAAGGCCTCCCCAAATTATTCGAAGATTCTTTTATAGGCTTTTCCTTCCTTGATCGTGGGTCCTCCATGGAGTAGGGTGTCATCAACGAACTGTTGGTGTGTGGAGGTTGGACAATTTTTGAAAGATTTGATGCCTTTTATTTCCCCTGCTGCAGTTGCGCTTTTTATGCTTCTGTTGAGCCCTTCCATCATCAGAATGAACATGAAGGGGGATAGCGGGTCTCCTTGTCTGATGCCTCTCAAAGGCCAGAAGGGTTTGCTGGGGCTCCATTGATTAGAAGCGAGTATCTTGTCGTTGAGACTAGATTGATGATCCATTTGATCCAATGATGTTCGAAGCCAAAAGATTCCCGCATCTTGGTCATATAGTGCTAGCTAATTTTGTCATAAGCCTTTGCCAAGTCGATTTGGATTATCATCCCCCCTCTCCTTTGAATTTTCAACGTGTGTATAAGCTCATGGGCATGGATGATGTTGTCCATTATTTGTCTTCCTTCCATGAAACTTGCTTGTTCCTGTGAAATCAGTGTGGGTAGGAGAGGTTTCAGTCTATTGGCTATGACTTTGGAGATTATCTTGTAAACTACATTGCATAAAGCTATAGGCCTGTAGCAATCTGGGATCCTTGCTTCATTTTCTTTTGGGATTAAGAGTGATCATTGTGGAATTTAACGCTTTCAAGATGGAGGCTGAGCGTCTGGAGTCTTCCACCACCCCATAAACATCATTTTTAACCACTTCCCAATAGGCTTTGAAGAATTCCATTGTGAAGCCATTTCGACCTAGGGCCTTTGCATTGGGCATATCCTGGAACACTTGGTCAATTTCCTCCTTTGCGATGGGTTTGTTTAGATTGATATTTTGTTCCTCGGTGACCAACCTGGGGATGTGCTGAGTTATCCTTTGTATGGCCTCTGTTCTGTCTTGGTTGGGTTCCTAGGCTATCCCCTGGAAGTGATTAACCAATGTATCTTCAATTTCCTTGTGGGATTCTCTTTCGATCCCATCCTAATCCCTAATTTTCAGGATTTTGTTGTGGGTTTCTCTTGCAATGGTTGTTCTATGAAAGAACTTGGTATTCTGCTCCCCTCCCTTTAGCCACCTGATTCTGGACTTTTGGCGCCATAGAGTTTCTTCCTACTGACATCTTGCTTCCCATTCCTGGTTCATTTGGATCTCTTCTCTTTTCCGATCCTCTATGTGTCCCTCATCTATGCAGAGTTCTTGAAGTATCCTCATTCTATCATCGATATTTTTTTTCTTGGTTTATGTTTCCAAAGATTTCCTTGTTCCACTCCTTGAGCTTATGTTTGATGTACTTGAGTTTCTTATAAATTTTGAACATCCTTGTCCCTTGCTCTGGTAGTTCCTCCTGCTACCATTGGTTGATGTTCTCCTTGAAGGTGGGGTGTTTGATCCAAAATTTCTCAAATCTAAAAGGTCTATTCTTCAAAGTGGTTTGGAAGTTTTCTTCCAATTGAATTGGCCAATGGTCTAACCCCCCCCCATGGAAGGATGTTTCAGTCTAAGGTTATTCCCTACAGGATCATGTATTCTGACACCAGGAATCGGTCTAGCCTTGTAGCTACTTGGTGGTGATTTATTCATTTGTTATTCTAGGTGAGCTGGCCATTATTGGTTCTGATGTCCACCATCTCCATTGTATCAATGAAAGTTGAGAATTCCTCCGCATCTCTATCCATTCTCCCGGTGCCCCCTTTTTTCTCCGCAAGTGTCGTAATGATGTTGAAGTCCCCTACCAAGATCCATTGGAGGTTGTTGTATCGGGCCTTTAGATTTTCTAGATCTAGGAGCATTCTCCTTTTTTCCTCCAACAACTGGGGACCATACACATTAATGCATAGAATCACCTCTGTGTTACCTATAATTTGCATATTAACCGAAAGTGTGTGTCTCGTGGCTTCAACTGCTAGTAGGTTCATCGATTATGGGTTCCACAAGGTGAGAATACCGCCTGCCATCTGTTGGCCTTCAACAACCAACATCTTGTACTTACTCCATTGTTTTTTTCTGATTGTTTCCATTCTGTCTATAGTGCATTTTGTCTCTTGGATGAAACAAAGGTCAGGTTGTTCCTTCCTAGTCTATTTTTAAGGATTCTTTGCTTTCGTGGGTTGTTTAGGCCTCTTATATTCCATGTTATAATATTCATTTAAACATATGGGGGGATTTGGGAAAGATCTTTTTTATCTTACCTGAGTTTATCAGTAGGGCTCCTAGTTCTTGTAGGGATACGATGTTTGATTTTCTTCCTTTCTTTCACCTCATCTACTTGGCTGAAAGATATGGTTGTCCCTTACCTGCTTTGATTCCTAGGTGTCCTATCTTGCTAGGTGTGTGCTTGATCCCTCTGGATTTTTATTCCTCCCTTAGAATGAAGAGGTATTGGATTCCATCTAGTTGCTCCACTGGCACATTGTCTACTCCCTTCCTTTTCCATTGCTCCAATATGTTCAGGAGATCTATTCCTTCCCTTTCCACAATGTCTCTGAGATTAGGATATTTCATTCCTACCTTGCTTGGTGTCATCTCTGAGCCTTCATCTGCCTCCTGCATTGGGTTGTCGGAATTTTCGTTTCCTCCTTCCATAGGACTTGCGCTAACTCTTTGTTCCCTCTTATTGCTTGGAATATATGTGTTCTCATGAGTTGCTTGTTCCCTAACTTCTCTATCTTTTGTCTTTTCCTTTCCTCCTTCTTCCCCTTGGTTGACTCTATCTCATCCTTCTGGTCTAGTCCTGGCTTCCATATTGCTTCTAGTTGGGGTTTTTATTTTCTTCTTGTTTCCTCTATTTCTGTGGTTCGGTTTTACAAACCTGTCCTCATCCTGTTGTGTTTTGGTGTTTTCCGTTTCTTGTTTTTTATTGAGAGGACATTCTCTGATTAGGTTTCCATGTTCATGGCATATTATACATCTAAACAAGATCTTCTCATAGTCAATGCTTTGTATCCATTCCTCATCCCTGAATTCCAGGCTTATGGCTTCTGGGAGCACCCCCGAAACATCCATCTCTATGCAGATCCTTGCATAGGATGTATATCTCCCTTTTAGGGTTTCTTCCGATGTCTTAACACATTTTCCAATATTGTTCCAAATTTCTTCGAAAGTGGATGAAAACCATTAGTCTAGCGGTAAGGAGTAAAGCCTCATCCAGATTGGCACATTTTTAAAGGTTTCTTTCTCTGGGGAGAAGTTTTCCTTCCATGGTCGCATGTACAGCCCTGTTGAGGCGTGGAAGTATGCCCCCCCATCAAAGAATTTATCCTTGTCCTCTAGGTTCATGAAGACTTTTGTGAAGAATCCTTTCGAGCCCAGGTGGAGTTCCAATTCTCCACTTGGCTTCCATTGATATTTTATCCAGTTGTGCATCGTTCTTTCTGTGGGCCACAAACTCATGAACTTGCAGATTAGTGCATGTGTCTTCATCTGGTCCCGATAGAGTTGTGTTTGTGGGTCTTCCAGTATAACCTTTGGTATCAGTGTTGTTTTAGGTTTACATGGGTTGTGCTCATCTTCCCCACTGGGGTTCGCTGATTCTTTTGCTTCCTTCTGGGCTTCTTTGGCTTCTTCCCCCATGCGATCCCTTTTTTCCTAGTTGCTCTCCTGATTATTTTCTGATCCTGATCCTGAGGTTCTTGTCAGCGGTTCTTTGAAACCAACACCTCATGGGCATTTCCACATGTACAACACTACATGCTTGTATGAGGGGGTTCCACTCCCGCCCCCTTTGGTAACCATTATGTTCGCTACTGAGACCACGATTTTCAAACCCTAGCTTGTGGTTTCTCCAGGTTCTCGCAGTGCGCATAAGATAAGTTCCAATGTCATTGTTGTAAGTTTTATCTAATTGTTAAATATTTTGTTAATTTTTATCAATGATGTATGTGTGACACTAATGTGATGGTGTTGTTAACTAATATTCAATGGAATACCAAGAAATTAATAAATTATCATCCAAAATAAATGATATAACTTTTTATAAATATAATTTGCTGCCAAATAATTTGATAAGTTATGACTTATACGGTTTGAAAGAATAAATATCAACTTAATGTTATGAACTATAATTCAATTTTCTCAATAACAATCTTTTTTCTCAACATCAATGCTCTTCTAACTCTTTTTTGTGGATTTTCATTATATTTTGCAACATAGCTCTCCTCAATTTTATTAATCTCTAATGACATCAATAGTGTTTATTTGACAACATGTTCTCTCATTTCATCTTTCTCAAAACTTGGACAACTATGTAAAATCAAATAAGTGTGTCCCACAAGTATCTTTATTGTTGGAATATGATACCTAAACATTTTAGGTCTCAGTATACTTGCATTACATGTTGCATGGCATATTCATTTTTTAAAACCATGAGAATTGGTAACTAGTCAGAGTGACATGTGCTAGGCTCGGGATTAAACCGACTGAATGCTACTATAACCCAAGAGTATTTCAAATATTCTACAAGCCAAATATATAGTTAATTCATGACTTAGAAAGGGTTGAGATGTCTTGAGGCATACCCATGGAGACCTATATCCAAGTGAGTGTCTACCCTTCTAGCCTTATCACAACATGAATTTTTTTATTGTCTATTCCTTAATATACCACAACTTAAGACCTACACACAATTTTTCCTAACCTTGCTTCCAAAATGATAACCACTCTATCTCTCCATCTCTCCTCACCACAGATGTGATTCTTATCCCATCTCAAAAATATATCCTTATTAGTGTGTCAATCTTGTTCATCCATTATTATGTTAATGGTGTTTTCTAATCATTTTTCCTAAATTTACTTATTTGACATTATGTTATTGGTGTTTTCCAATCATTTTTCCTAAATTTACTCTAAATTTACTTATTTGACATGATGGATCAACTACGGGGGGCTCATATTAGAGTTCCTGGATACCTGATCTTTGCACATTTTGTTAACTCTAAATTTGCTTGGCTTTGTTGCTTTCAAAAACTATTTCAAAACATTTATATACTCTTCTTTAATGTCATCTACTTTTGTTGGACAACTTAGAGGGGGGGGGGTGAATCAGTTGCTACCGAGCTTAAACAAATATGATTATTTTAAACTCTTTGCAAAGCACTGAATGACAATCACAATAATGTAGGGAAGTAAGCAATAGAACATTCAACATCATTCACACATATGAAATATACAAAGACATATATTTCCTGAGGAAACCCATAAAGGGTAAAAACCTCCTCTTATTTATATGATAAGTAATCTTTACATTCTGTACATTATCATACTTATGAGAACCAACTCATAATGAGGCTACAACCTCTGCTTTGCAAG
>JASDQU010106225.1:16562-27628 GCA_032191745.1 Picea mariana
AAAAAAAGAGCAACATAAATTTCATCCCTGGAAATAGGTTGTGTTGATGTCGAGGGACTAGAGACTCTCTAACACCAACATCTCGACTTCTTGTGGGGCTAGGCGGGAAGACAGGAATGTCACCCTAGGTTTAGAGCCCCAACAAGAAAACACGTTAGATTCCAAGCTAAATATCCTCTAACCTAAAGTCCAAGCATGAATTCCATTTTTTTGTATATTTTATAATATTTAATTTTTAATGCATTTTGTAATTTATGATTTTTAATTTTAAGGAATAACAAGAAAGTTAAAAGTAAATTAGTTAATATATATATATATAGATTGTTAGAAAAACAGGATCGCGGAGCAATAAAATAAACCAAATGCGAAAATAAAACACAGAAGATACACAATACAATAAAGACATAGATATACGTGGTTCACCCTGTTTGGGCTATGTCCACCAGAGAAATTTCCAGGTCCTTCCTTTTCTTATTATCCATCAAAATAAATGGATACAAAGTTGATCTCAACTATTGTAACTTCCTCTTCTTCCTCTCACAATCTCCTCTCTTTAAATACAATAATCACACACATACATAGCCGCAATATAGTTCCCCCATAAAAGAGGTTTTCCTTCTAGGGAAAAAATCTCTAAAATAACTTCTACCGTCAGATTTGTGACCTTATAATGAACAGTCCATATTGACTACGAAATTACAATATTTTACAACACAATTTTTCCCAATATTTCTCTTCAGGGGCACAACCCCCGAATCCCCCTCCAGGGGGGGCTACAAAAATTGTCGTCACCCCCCCTGGACCCCCCTGACAACATTTTTTGAGGGGAAATCCTCCCCATACCCCTTGTTAGGGAATGGGGTCCAAGCACAGCTGAAGCAAACCTCTGAATCAATAATATAATCAGGCTCCACAACAAAGAATATCCCACTTGGATATCGATCACAACAACTCCACTACTACTGTACTTGTTGGACTATACTCCACCTTGGACCTGGAAAATTTCTCATCTTCACCTTCATGCTTTAAGACCAACTGAAACTGAGCAGGAACTCAGTTTCTCCCTGGTTACTCCCTTTGTTAACATGTCTGTAGGATTCTGTCTAGTATGTATCTTTTCCAACTTCAAATATCCATATTCCAAGACAGATCGTATGAAATGGTACCTGAGCTATATATGCTTAGTCTTTGAATGGAAGGTTGATTTATTCGCAAGATGAATGGCACTCTCACCATCACAGTACAATCTACTATTCTCCTGCTTCTTTCCCAATTCCTGCATAAACCTCTGTAACCAAATAATTTATTTACTATCCTTTGTAGCAGCAACATACTCTGCTCCAGCAAAATGAAGGGATACAACCTACAACTCAATTGTTGTAACTTCCTCTTCTTCCTCTCACAGTCTCCTCTCTTATAATACAACAATCACACACATACACATCTGCAATACAATTCCCTCATAAAGGAGGGTTTCATTATAGGGAAAAAATCCCTAAAATAACTTCTACCGCCAGATCTATGACCTTATAATGAATGGTCTAGATTGACTACGAAATTACAATATTTTACAACACAATTTTTCCCCATAATCCACTTTGGGAATGCTACCCCCAAATCCCCCGCCAGGGGGGGGCCTACAAAAATTTTCACCACCCCTCCTAGACCCCCCTCGCAATAGTTGTGGTGGGGAAATCCCCCCCACAACCCCTCGTTAGGGAATGGGTTCCAAGAATGGCTGAAACAAACCTCTGAATCAGGAAGATAATCAGGCTCCACAACCAACAAATTGTCCTATACTCAATCCCCCAATCAACAGGTGCATATACTTCCTTGTTGGATGGTCCACAAGGAATTTTCTCAACTCCGTCCTCTATAGGTAATCCTTGAGCCAAAAGAAACTACTCATGATCCCTACAATGCAAAACAAGTGCACGATCAAAACCCT
The DNA here is from genome assembly GCA_032191745.1 of Picea mariana. Lineage (NCBI taxonomy): Eukaryota > Viridiplantae > Streptophyta > Pinopsida > Pinales > Pinaceae > Picea > Picea mariana. The sequence goes on from JASDQU010106225.1 coordinate 18,511, forward strand.
TTGTGTCAATCCTCTCCTCAAACAAGTTTTCTAATATTCTCTCATCCACCAAATCATACCTGCATCATCATATATGTCATAAACATGATGAAGTGTTTAATCCATGTCATAGTTAGGTATGCTTGATCCTTTGTCATCATAAGCATCATACACAGGGAGAGATGTTGAATCCTCAACATTGGTTGATCGGAAAGTTTCATCATGTGTTTTTTCAACCTTTCCATCATATGTGATAGTGCCATGGGTCTCATGAGATAGCTCTAATGGTGCACTATATGTCATTGTCTCACTATTACACACATCCTCAACATTATTAGATGCATGCTTGTCCACCTGTCCCTTATGCTCACTTCTCTTTAATTTTTTCCTTGTGCCTTTAAAGGAATCATCATCCACATTCTTGGGCAAACATCTGTACTTAAGGGTGTAATATGTTTTAAAGGAAAAAGATGTACGAATTTTCTCATCCAATGCAAGATACCCTGGTAGTGGTAAGGCATGTTTTTAATTCTTGCTAGACTCTTTGAGATGTCATCCATAGGCTATGGATCTTCCTCCATCCCATTTAATTGCATGAGTGAAAACCCTAGTCCCATATTTTATTACACATGTATGAAATTATACAATTTGAACTACTTCCCACAGTTTCCCCTCACTGTAAATCGCACGACTTTTTCTAGAAAAAACCTGAAAATGTTTCGAATTAAAATGTTAATAACTTTACTTCTTGGACTCCCTTTTGGTTGATTTTTTTTTAATTGGGTATTTTTCCAACAGGAATTAAAATATACAATTTGTTTTGGAAAATTCTTCTCAAAACTTTCAAAAGGTAATATGAAATGCGTTGCCCCCTTTTTCTACAAAAAACACCCAAAAACAAAATTCCCTTCTTTGGCCAAGAAAGTGCTCTGATGCAATCACAGGATGGAAAGATATCCAACTCTGATACCCCTATAATATATTCAATAGAATGGGTTGAGATATTATGTCCTTCTGTGAAATAAGTGTTATTTATGCTCTAATCCGGTTGACAAATTTTCACATACAGTTTGCATGTATTCTACTAATAGGCATTTTATCAAACATATTGCATGTAATACAAATACACCAGAAATAGAAGGGACAATATGTGGTATAATGTATATAATTTTTCTAGATAAACATTATGTGATTGGTTTTTGAAACGTCCAATGTTTCGAGTGGACACTCCAACCGTCATTGGGCACAATAACAAGATCAAGAGTGAGAAACAAGTGTTGAGGTTTTATATTTAAAGATTAGGTTAGAAGGGTGATCGTTGAGTAGGGAAAGGAAATTAAATAACAGAGTCAAACTAGTTGTTAAGTTTAAACAGAGTTAATTGACCAAGTCAAAATTAAAGGTAATGAATTATGGGAGAAAATAAATAAATGTAGATCTCAAATTATTCATTAAGAATGAAGAGTATTTAATGGGTTAGATATAATTAAACAAAAAAATACAATTTTTTTCCTGAAGTAGACAAACTTGTTGATGTTTTGGTAGTTGCGTGAGGTATTACCCTCCAAGTGTAACCTTGGTACTTAGAATAGAATATTATGGAAGTAATAGAAACATTAAACAGATGTGTTGAAACCCTAGAAGATATGTCGACCCAAGGAGAATGATAATAAAGAAATAGAAAACCCCAGAAAGAGAAGTCAACCCTGCCAGAAAAAGTCAAAGTAAATTATATTGTCCAGAAAAGACACGTCGACCCTATGTGAAATGTTCACTGGAAGAATAAGTATAAATAAGGTGACGCCTTATCTCATTTTCACACTCTCACTCAGCAGAAGCAGGGCGCAAGTTTAAGGAGTAGGAGCTACAACAATTACTACAGTTGCAACAAAAGGAGGCACAAGTCTGGAGAGGGTGGTGCAACAATTGTCATGGTGTAATATCAATATTTCTAGTATCTCTCTTGTGTTCTTCTCTTGGTAAAGGTACGATTCTATTATAGAGGTATGTTCTCTTAGTATTGTGTTGTTTCTGTAGCAATGGTGTTTCTAGTTAGGATTTATCTGTTGGTTCTAGTGTGGAATTTCCATAATCATTCTATCTAAGAAAAGGTTAGTGTGCTCGTGGTTGGAATATGTGACTACCTATGGTTGGGTGAGAATGATGTGACATTGTCTATGGTTAAACAAGCATACCAAAATTTTAACATGGAATCAGAGTTGGTTTCCTTCGTAATAGTCTAAAAACTGGAAGGAAGATCCATAATGTCCCCCATTGTCAAGCTCGTTGAGCACTTACTGAACCCACTATGAAGGTTTCCTAAGGAGGGTGCATATTTTCCCTGGATTAGATCTACAATATTCTGAAGTTGTAGTGCCAGTTGTAGTTGCAGTTGCAGTTCCATTTGCTTCGTTCCAATTACTTTGTGCCAGTTGCTTCATGTATGTTGCAGTGCCAGTTGCAGTGCTAGTTGTAGCACCAGTTGTAATACCAGTTGAAATTACTCTGGTCTAGTGAATTTTCTGATAACTCGTTGAAAGGATGCTTAAATTACTCTTTCCCTAGATCAACTCACTGGCCATTTTTTTGACATTTAGGGTTTTTGGTTTTGCAGCAGCAAAACAACCTAACCCAAATTCGTTGGGAACTTTCAATGAAGAGTTGGGCCTAATTGTTTGGTTATCTTAGTGCACCCTACTAGCACATCTCCAGCGATCTTCAGATTGCAAGTTGGAGCAATTTGAAATTTTTTGTTTTGTCATTACTTGTCATTGTTGTCGGATGGTGTCATTGCCTGCCATTGTTTTCCACTTCCGTCAGAGGTATGTACTTGTATATGTTTAAATCATATCACTATCTTGAGATTTTTTGTAGGAAAGGGGATATTTTTTCCAAGTAGCAATAGTATATCCAGAGGGATCTCAGATCCAACACATTCAGAGGAACAACGAACTCCAGGTTTGATTGTTTTGATATGCATGTAGATGTTATGAAATTATTGTGATATTTTGAACATCTAAGTTGCTTTTTGATCTATTGAATTTATGATTATTTCTGGTCAAAGTTAAATTTATAAGCTAGCTTTATTCAAAGTATTATATAGATTGAGGTTGAGATTTTAGAGTTTAATTGCATAATATTCTCTAACTCGGATTTCTATCAAGAAAGCATATTGTCTTAGTACAGGGGATAGGTTGGAGAGAATACTTGTCATCTTGAGTGAAGGAGACTTGGAAGAAAAGCAACAACACTCATTCTTGAAGATAAGACTCTAGGTTCCAGGTTTGATTGATTAAATTAGTAAGTTTCCAATTTGCACTTATCAAGTTTGATAATTGTTGCATTACAAGTAAACATTATAGATGTGACAAAAATATTCGAAAGGTTATGTTACTACTAGGTAAAATGAATACTTGGTAGCATGTGAGTATTATTGATATAAATGCTTATTGTACTTGTTTGCAAGATGAACTAACATCTCCTCTAGGAGATACTTCTTGTTTTTCTTCCAGACAGGTCACATTGGTAATGCTATGATGATTACCATGAAATTGTATTTTATTCTTGTTAACATAGATATGTTCTTATGAAAATGCTATTGGAAATACTTTTTCTTATGTTTCTTTTGTCTCAGGTAGGTTATCTTGTAAATTCCATGGAGGTTACCATGGAGATATTGTTTTTCTTGTTTTCTTGTTAAGGGAAGGTTACCCTGGAGGAATGATTGGTCACAACTCTAGAAGATTGTTGTTCTTATTTATTATTATTGAATTTTTATTTTGGCTCTTGTTCGAGGAAGGTCACAAGTGATAGCTCTTATAAGGATCTATTGCAACGATTGTTCTCGTAATTTGTTTTTATTATTATTATAAGAATATTATTCTTGTCTATTGTTTTCCGTTGTTGTTGGTCTTGTTTCGAGTAGGTCATAGGTGATAAATCTGAGATCTATAGTGACGGTTGTAGGAGGAAACATATTATATGGTATCTAGTTGGAGACATGGATCAAACTATCCAGATAAGAAGTTCTATACAGGACCATATACATCCATGTACAGAAGAAAAATAGGACGAAGTTAAAACCTTCTGGAAAGAAGGGTACTTTTGCGAGATTCAAAGTATCTCATATGGAGATTTATTGTAAGGAGAAGAAGGCTCCAAAGATGATCGAACATATACATTTAGTGTAGAGTTATTAGAGCCAGAAGGTCCTACCCAAAATCAGTGCAGTAACTAGGAAGAGATCAGCATGGTTCCATGAAACTTTGCAGGATGAAAAGATATATGGCATCGATGAGCCATATCATGAGAAGGAACAATGGCTCCACCAGTGGTGAGGTAGGCGGCCACACCAAGTACCAACTTAGAAGGATCTGGAATTCATGAGAAGTCATCCATCATGATCCAGTAGGGAGGAGCAACCTCCCCTGGACCATTCATAGGAGATTAGACTTCAGAAGAGATCATCACATATAGAGGGAGAAGATGGCTCTGGAGATTATATAGACTAAGAGGGATTCAAGCTTCAGAGGGATCATGGAGACTCATAGTGAGCCTGATCTCAGAGAGAGTCAGTGGCTTAGAGACTTTTCCTCCTCATATTCAGATGGGAGAGAGAGACGTATTCTAAGACTAATAGAAAGGTGCCATGAGTGAGGAGGCTAGATCGAAGCTTCAGATGATTCAAGGAGATATGAGACCTCTTGAGAAGATTCCTCTTGAGGAGAAAGCCAGACAAAAGGACTGGATATAGATTTTTCCTTGGTTCCGAGACCAATAGGGAAGTCAATGGTGATTTCCAATTTGATCTACAAGATCAAGCATGTTACAAATAACAGTATAGAGATGTACAAAGCTTAATTTATGTCCAAATGATTCTCCCAGCAAGAGGGAGAATATTATGACGAGATATTTGCTCCAGTAGCCAGAAGAAGTTTACATAGATCAACCACAAGATACATGAGAATGATTACCATGTTTGCAGATTGAAGAAATATTTGTATGGGCTTAAGCAGACACCCAGGGTAGGATATGCCATATAGTTATTTTGATGAGTAGGGGATTGGTTTCCTACACCAATGGTGATGAATATGAAGAGACAGTGGATGCCACCATGGATAGACAGATGATTGGTTTGTTAACAATCACAATGCCAAATATATGTTTTGTGGTGAACACATTGAGTCAGTATTTGTTTGTGCCAAGACATGTTCACTTGATTGTAGCAAAACATGTGATGAGGTACCTGAAAAGTACAATTGACTATGGAATCAGATATGTTTTGGATCGTGAGATAATCCTGCAAGGCTATACTAATTCATATTGGGTCTGTAGTGTCACAGACTGGAAGAGTAGATCTGGATGTTGCTTCAGTATTGGGATCAGCTATGATCTCATGGTTTAGCAGGAAGCAGACTAGTGTGGCACTTAGTACGGTTGAGGCAGAGTATATAGTAGTGTGTTCATCTAGAAGCGAAGCAGTGTGGATTTAGAAGATTCTTGCAGGATTGTTTGATCTCGAGTTAGAGTCAAATTGTATCTGGTGTGACAACCAAAGTTGTGTGAAGTTGTTGGATAACCTGGTGTTTCATGACAAGTCCAAGAAGATTGAGATCTGGTACCATTATATTAGAGATATGGTGAAAAAGGGAGCAAGGAAGCTAGAGTATGTAGCTATAGATGAGCAGATAGAAGATGTGTTAACCAAGCCTCTATCAAGGGTGAAGTTTGAGTACTTCAGGCACAAGCTTGGTTTGGCTCGGAAGGACATACCCTTGTGATAGGGTATGATGTGTTACGGATGCAAATCCAAATAGAAACATGGTTTTCATGCCCGGGACCTGACTGTGGCACCAGTCAGGATGATGTGTATGCAGATCCTTCGGGGAGAGCGTGTTTTCCTATATGACGAGGCCCAACCGATTTGTGTGGTTGGAGGCTTCACGCAGTTCTTTCAAGGAGGGCATGCCTCCAGGACAACTAAAGGGCCAACCTAGTGTGTTGGACATCTGTTACTCCAATGAAAAATTCAGGTACACAAGTACTCCAATGAAATAGTCGGGTATATTTCTACTCCAGTGAAATAGTCCAATATGCATAGCTACTCCAGTAAAATAGCCTGGTATGCATAGCTACTCCGGTGAAATAGTCTGGTACATATAACTACTCCAGTGAAATAGTATGGTACGTTAAGATATTGTTGCTCTAGTGAAATAGTCTAGTATGCATAGCTACTCCAGTGAAATATTCTAGTACGTTGAGATACTGCTACTCTAGTGAAATACTATGGTACGCATGCTACTAGTTCTGTATGAACTAGGTGTCAGATTCTGTGTGAGTTGGAAAGTTACTAGTTCTTTATGAACTAGATACCGGATTCTGTGTGAGCTGGAGAGTTACTAGTTCTTTATGAACTAGATTCCATATTTTGTGTGAGATGGCAAGTTACTAGTTCTATGTGAACTAGATGCCAGATTATGTGTGAGTTGGCGAGGTTACTAGTTCTATATGAACTAGATGCCATATTCTGTGGGAGATGGCAAGTTGCAGTTGCCCAGACTCCTCTTAGATTGGGTAGTAGTGTAGTTCTATGTAAACTGGCTCAACTACATATTCCATAGCTTGTTCGGCTATGATGGTGATACTTGTCACATGATCTGTTTGATCATGAGATAGCATGCGTGGCTATTCTACTTGTTACATTATCTATTTGATCATGAGATTGTTGTGTGGCCATGCTACTTGAGACATGATATGTTTGATCATGAGATATCCTATGTGGCTATGGTGATGCTACATGTAGAATAGTCTACAAGACCATGTGATTCTTTCCCATGCCATGTGAGATGGATGGATGTGTTTGAGACCATTCATGAAGAACATATTAGTTAATACATCCCTAGCTAAGAGGGAGTGTTGATGTTTTGGTAGTTGCGAGAGGTATTAACCTCCAAGTATAACTTTGGTACTTAGAATAGAATATTTAGGAAGTAATAGAACCATTAAATATATGTGTGGAAACCCTAGAAGAGAAGTCATCCCAAGGAGAATAATAATAAATAAATAGAAAACCTTGGAAAGAGAAGTCGGCCTTGCTAGAAAAAGTCAAAGTAAATTATATTTGTCAAAAAATACAGGTCGGCCCTGTGGGAAATGTTCACTAGAAAAATAAGTATAAATAAGGTGATGCCTTAACTCATTTACACACTCTCACTCAGTAGAAGGAGGGCGCAAGTTTGAGGAGCAACAACTGCAGTTTTAGCAGAAGGAGGCACAAGTCTAGAGAGGGTGATGCAACATTTTTCGTGGTGTAATCTCAGTATTTCCGGTATCACTCTTGTGTGCTTCTCTTGGTAAAGTTATTCTTCTATTAGTAGAGGTACGTTCTCTTGGTATTGTGTTGTTGTTGTAGCAATGGTGTTTTTGGTTAGGTTTTATCTATTGGTTCTAGTGTGGACTTGCCAGAACCATTCTATCTAAGAAAAGGTTAGTGTTCGCGAGGGTGGCATATGTGAATGCCTATGGTTGGGTGACAATGATGTGACATTTTCTATGGTTAAACAAGAATACCAAAATTTTAACAAAACTAACTTGGAAGAATAATTAAATAAAAACGAGAATCAACTAATAATGATACTATTAAAATAATATAATAATAAATCAAATTAGATAAAGTCTAGAAAGAGGATAAAAATGGAAATAGAGAAGATTCAAGAATTAATAAAGGAGATAAGTTAATACAATAATGAAATTTCCAGAGATGATATTGATCGAATAAATTGAATGTATCAAAATAACGGAGGAAAAATAGTTGTTAAGAATACTAAGAATTAATTGACCTAGACAAAATTAAGTGTGAAGAATTAATTATTGGAGAAAATACGTAAGTAAAGAGATCAAAATAGCCTGAAGGGTTTTCAAGTGTTGGAGATGATTAGAACAAAATAGAGAACATATACAAAATTTCATGGGATATGGAGTGGACCAAATAAGGAAGAATAGGTAAAAGGTGAAGAGGACCAAATAATAATGATAATAAAATAATGTAATAATGTAATAAAATTGGATATTGTCTAGGAAGAGGATATTAAATCAAGAGGAGAAGATTCAAGAATTAATAAAGGAGGTAAGATAAACTAGAATCGGGGAAGGAGACCAAAGGAGAAAGGTAGGAATCATAACTCCATAAAGGAAGCCTAATGATCAATGTGGTGAATGCTAGGTTTCCGAGATTGGCTAAGTTTGTAGCCATCTTTGCAATTGAAATTATTAGGATGTTTTTTCTATTTCAAGAGCTTCCCGAATGAGCCGTGTGGAGTAGTAATGGGATGAGGATAAAATTTTAGTTTCGTAAAAAAAAATGAGGTTCTTGTATTTAGAGGAATGATTAGCGACAACTGATTTGGATATTTCATGGAACATTTTGAATCCTTAGCCCTAAACAGTTTCCATTTCAAACCCAAATATTGGTATAGGTTTTTATATGACACTTTTGTTATCTAGCCTCATGGCCATGCCAACCTAATTTCCTTTTTTAACCACCTTAACAGCCTTTCCCCTCACATAAAATTCACTATGCAAACCAAAAAGGATAGCTCCATCCCCTTTTTGGATGTCCTTATTTCATGTGTTCCTGATGGCTCCCTTACCCACCAAGTTTATAGAAAGGAGATCCACACTGATAGATACTTGAATGGTGGTTCACACCACCATCCATCCCAAAAATCCATTGTCCTTAAAATCTTGATTACTCGTTCCCTCCGCATTTCTGCCCCCGAATTCCTAGCTGAAGAAAAATCCCACCTAACCAAGGCCTTCTTGTCCAATGGTTACTCTCTCTCCTAAATAAACAAATATTTTCTCTATGCTAGAAAACCTAAGCCAAATTTATGCTCCTCCTCCTCCCCCCTCCTCGTGCTCTCATTACCCTTCCCTACATCTAAGGAACCACCAATATGATCTCCAAACTCCTAGCTAAAAAGAGTATATGTTACACATTATTTTCATCATCCCTATGATCGTTAATGATGTAAACCTATCTGTTGCCTTCAGAGGGGTCACAGTGGCCTGAGTTCCTAAAGAGAGAAGGGAGAAGAACTTTTCCTGAGAAAAGAAGTTGCATTTTCCTATGTAAAAACCT
>JASDQU010106225.1:48370-61869 GCA_032191745.1 Picea mariana
GGGGGGCGGTTTCCGTAATTGGCACTAAGGAGTGTTGGATCTGGGCAGTCGAGACCTGTGCGCCTAGATCTATGGCCTAGATTAAATTCCGGACCCCCCCTTGCTCTTATTCCTTTAATGAGGGGGGGTTCCGGAATGAGGCGATTTTCCTAAGCGGGACCCCCACTAACGTGGAACCTTCTTGTTCTTTTGGCCCCTCTCCCACCTAAAACCACTTTCCACTGTCCCTTACCGCCTCCCTCTCCGGCCGACACTTGTCTCCCACTTCCCTCCTACCTTTCACCACCGAACACCTATCCTCCACTCTCCCAGGTTCCATGTCCCCTTTCCCTTCATCCCTCCTATCCTCTGACACCTATACCTCCATTTTCCATGCCACTTTCACCCATGTCATGTCCCCTCTCCCTGACCCATCAAATTACGGCCTCCTTGTCACCTTCCCGAGGCACATCACCTTATCGTCTGGTGTCACAACCCTTGTCTCTCCACCTCCTGGCTCTCACACCTCAGAGCCCATGAGCTATGTCACATTCGTTCACATGGCCCCTCCTGAACTCATTGTCCTCTCACCTCCTACCATGTGTCTCTCTCTCCCAGTCACCTCCGCTTGTATGGTTGTCCCTACTTTCCCTTTGCCTTCCACACTTTCACTCCACCTCATCACACCTTCTGCCATCCGCTATCCCCTACCTCCGTATCACTTCCACATGAGCTTCCCCCCGTCTCACCTTCGTTAGCACCTTTTCCCTCCTCATCAAATCCTTGTCCACGTCTGCCATATGGGTCCCCTCACAACAGTCCAGCAAAGCAGCAATAGCCAAAGAAAGGCCTCCACGTCCTGCAAGTACAGAGTTGGCCAAAGCCTTTCCTGATCCCGATGAATCAGTTAATGCAAATGTGAAAGGTGGGTGAGATATCATCTCCTCCTTTAAATGGAAAGGATGATTTGTGGGGAAGGACTGTTAATCTAGTCTGACTAATATCACGTCTGACATGAGACTACATGGGCAGTCTGACAGGCAAAGGCCCGACGTAAACTATTGCATCTAACAGAGAGTCTGCATGCACAGTCTGACCAAAGTGACCTGGACGTCGTGCCATGGAAGCTCGAGCACATTCCTACGGTTTATGAAATTTTGAGTATATGTAGGCATTTTTTCCATTTTTGTATGTATCGATGGTAGAGCTAAGCTCCCGATTGCAAATTTTTTATGAAGCATTGGTTTCCCTAGTTATGTATATGTATGTGAAATTTCTCGTTTAATGACAACCAGCTTCTTATTCCATATGGTTTCCATCTAATATTTAAAGAGTTCATGATTGATTGATTCAAATGAAGCATTGTGACAGTATTATATAAATGTTTTATGCTAATGCTGTTATGATTTCTTTTAATGTTCTTGTGATCTGAATACAAGAATTTCTTGTGTTTAAATTCTTCCTCTTCGGGCTGTTGGAAGCTTGATGCCTACAGAAGACCTTTGCATTTTCTCACCAAAGTCTTCCTCCTACTCAAATTTACTATAACTTACTGTCTAAAGTTAGACTAAGACCTCATCTGTTCATACATAGCCTAGTCCAGGGTTCTGAATTAAAGCGATATTGTTATGAGTTTACTTCCATTTGATCACCCTTTTTATAAACAAATCGTGACATAAACTGATGGGCGTCGGGCTCTGCTCCTACTGCAATTCAGGAGTGACTTATGATGCTAACACATAGAGTAATTATGACTTCACCTGTATGCTTCATACTTTGTGTGTTTCACAGCATCATCGTACTCCTAACTTTCATGTTTCAATGCCTCTCCTTGCTTCATACCCCAGACATAGCTTCAAACCCTAGTCAGATTTAGCCTTCATTCCCTAGTGAACCTCATAGCATTATTCCCATAATAAAATTCTAGACTTCAACATCAAAACCTCAAAACAAAACACTTTTCAACATCATATACCTTAGTCCTTCATGGCACACCCTCAAAACTCCAAGAAAACTCCTCGTGCATGCCTTTAGACCCCAAGAATACTCCCCAAATCCTCTTGCACACCTCAGATCTCTTATGCACACTTGTACTTGCTATTATTTCTTATATACTCTTCAAATGTGCATGTATATCTTTTATTTATAATTTTTATACATTCATTTATGGGGCCGACTTGCAAGACTGGTTGGGTCAACCTGTACTTTCTAGATGTATTGAAATGACAAAATCTTTTATATCTCCTCATTCCTATGGAGTTAGAGGGAGTGTCATATACTATTGGAAAGGTCTTAGAATAATGTTTTCAACCATATATCTGATGCTCCAATTTGAGCTAGGCCTTCAGAGTAAAATGGCCTTCAAATAAAGGGTATCGAAACTGAGCATAAAAAAACCAAAAAACAATATTTCCAGGAATATCCATCTTGCAATTTTTATCTTGGACATATGTATTCTCCCCCTATCTTTGACATCAATGAAAACAATGTTTCCAACATCACTTTCACACTCAACAGATATAATTAACTATGATACCCTTGAAGTAGTGGAATGGGAATACCAAAGGGAGTCGTGGTGGTTATATTGCTCAAAGATAAGAGAAGTTGTTACTATTGATCATTAGTCCATGAATAAATAATAGAGGATCTTGATGGCTAACCAAAATTCAATATGGAAACAATAGGGATGTGGTGATATTGAGGTGTAAATCAAGCTACCTTCCCTCCATTAAAGCACTAAATGTAAGTGATTCATTTTGTGCATTAAACATTGACAACTAAAGAAGTTAACGATGATCAAGACAAATGAACACCCCAAGTTTCTAACTTCATTATATTTATGTAATTATTTTTGTTTACTCTTTCCCATAGTTCCCCACTCATTTCCTTTTCAAATGTGTGTAATAAAGGAAACAATGAGAAGGTGTGTGTTAGTACCAGGATTAACCTAGTGAGTGATATGTGTATCGATTAGGATCATGATGTTGAATCAGAGCAAGATATATGTTGAAGGAGAGCTTACAGATCTCATGGATCGAGAGAAGTCAACCTGCACTCAAGCACCCTGAAGGAATCATAGGAAAATCAAGCCCTAGGGGCCCAAGGGAAATTTTCTAGAGCATGGGCGCTTATCGAGAGATTATAAGAGGGATAATCATGCTCAAGACAATCTTAAATCCTTTTAAAATGTAGTTTATATCATAAGACCAGGGCTTAAATTATAAACGTTGGTGAAGGTGTAGGCATGATCATTCGATAGTCGCAAGTGATCCTAATCTACGATGCATAATACATGTCACATGGGAAAAGAGCATGGGATTTAGCACATGATTGGGGTGTGAAGATGGTTTTAAGAGTCATGTGTTGAAGGATGGATGGTGTAGCATGATAGGGATACGAAAGGAGAAACTACTCACATAGGGTCGCAATGGTGGTATTCTGTTTTTTTCAGGTTTTCTATCTGTCTACTTAGTATACACATGCCCATCCACTCAATGCCACATGGATCCAACACAACAATACACCTAGACATCAGGGAAGCCAGGGACATCCTGGCACACCAACAAGAAACTTTGTGAGTGCATTAAAATCAACCACTTATATAGAGGGATCCCACTGAAACTCCAGTATCCATATGAAACTAAGCTACACGTAGGTTGGGCCAAGAAGACACTTCAACATTAACATGGACCAACATTCAATTGTCATGTGTCCATGGGTCCATGATGACATCATCCAAATTTCACATGTTTCCCCCAGTTTTCAAAAGACACCAAACTAGTAAGAAAATGATGTGTGTTTTGAACAAAGGAATAAGGAGTAATGTCTCAAGAGGGTAGAGGATTCATTGACATCCTGCCAAATCAGTTGGAAAAGATGTGACACATAACAAGATATCTATCATCATGTTCACATCCTTTTGCCAATCATCATATCTCTACATGCAGGTGACAGAGGATAGAAATCATTGCCTCGACATGTCCACCCATGCAAGCTCCAGATCTCAACAGATCAGGCCGAGTGTGATGAATCACTTCATCTCATCAGTTGTCTCCACTAGGCACATTTCAAGCTCCTATAAGGGAAAACATAAGGGATCAGAAGGAATCAGTCTGCAAATAATCTAGATCCTACAAATAGACTATTCTAATACACAGTGTCATGGATGATGATCTACCTACACAATCCCTCCCTCTAGGAAAGGAATATTAGCCATCCTGGCTACAAATGTTGGTAGAGTGTGTTCTCCATTCCATGAAGTAGAGAATGTCCCTCTTTGATATAATTAGTTTGACTTGGAGAGTAGATGGAAATTTAGGAATCTACACTAAGGTCCAGTTGTTTCAATTGACTATCTTGATGTCGGGGCTTGAGGTAGAATATTTGAATAGTTGGTCAGTGGCACTTTGCGAGCAATGGATATTGAGAGGAGGAAATTGGATGTTCTTCTAGTCAACCAACGACTCAAATAATTCCATGGTTGAGTAGGCCTCGTGCTATAGAAAAAGGTCCAATCAAGTCATCTGAAGTGCAATTGGACAAGTGGAACACACCCCATAGCAAAATCAATAGGCCAACTTTAGGGGTAAAAATCTATTTTTACCCCGCGAAATACGGAAAAATCAGTTGGAAAGATGGAATCGGTTAAGCAAGTAGAGGCAATATCAATATTACAACAAGCAATATCCATTTTCCAAGAAGTAGTATTGCTCTAAACAGATGGTTTTCCTACAAATTAAGAGCCTATAAAGTAAGGCAAAGAGATCATTTTTCAGGTTGGCACTTTGTGGAATTTAAGAGTTTCTTGTAACCAGAGCTACTTGATCAACACCCCCTCAGATACAGACATATTTTTAAGACTGTATGCTTCATGAGATTCATCCCCTACGTTATGTTTCAATTTGTGCTTCTTTTTGTGCATGTGTTCTTGTAAAATCCACCATCTCATTTTGGCTTCTTGTATCATATCCCCATTATTAAAAGCTCAAGCAACAAGTTATATAGCATGTTCATTGTAATTGTGTGTTGTATGCTTACGATATTGAAATGGTTTCCTATTAACAATGACCACTTCTTTTCATTTCTCTTAATGTTTAATGATGTGCAGAGGGTACCTCCATGGATTTAAATATTTGAACATATTTATTGTTTGATGCATGTTTTAATGATATGGTATATCTATTAGAACTATTGAATTATTAATTTCTCAGCATGTTATTCTGGTCCATAAACTATGAGATTCATTCTTACAATGCCTCGCATGTTTATAGTGTATTTATTTTGATCCATCATTTCACCCATATTTAAAATCAATTGTCTAAAACACTCATGGAAAAATTCTTCTTGAGGCTAAAAGTTCTAATATCTAGACTGAGATTGTTTGAGGACCAAGAATTATATAAGAGAGAGGAAAAAACTTACCCACATTTTTGCATAATTTTTGTTATTACAAGTATGGATTTAAGGCTCATCCTGAGTCTTAGCCCCTGGGGTGCCTCGACATCGTTCCAGTGACAACCTGGAACATCTCAAGGGACAACATATGAAATGGCATTGTTTTTGTGGAACGAAATTTGAAGATATTTTTCCCTATGGATACAACATTGCAAGCTCTGATACTCGAAGGTGAACGAGTTTCAGGAACTTGGTTGTTGATTATTTCACCTATAGACTCAGTAGAGTAATGATATGCCATCCAATAGAAGATACACTAGGAATAACTCAGATCTTGAGCATACTCTAGCATACCCAGATCCATAAAATCTTATGAACTAGAGAAATATCAGAAAAGGTCACATTGCTTCATCTTCAGGTAAACCTAATTTTAAACATCTCCTTCTGTTATTCGTAGTGGTAGTGAATATTTTGAGTTAATTGATATATTGATTGATTCATATTCTACTTCCCAGGTACCTCCTGAACCCCTAATAAATCTACATAATGCTCCCTTAGGATTTTTTCAAGAAGCAAGCTCTTCCCTTAAACCCTTTATGAAAAACCTTGTTAATCCTTCGTCTGCTGAAGCCCATAACTATATCCTGCAAAAGCTTATGGCCAACCTTGGAGGAGAAAGAGTTGGGTGGAATCAGCCTCCCCCACCACCTTTAAACCCTTGGGTAATTTCCATATTTGGCCCATTAAATCTCCCCGTGAATGTTCTTGACCTCCCTGGAAATTATTTGAAGCTCTTGCCAAAGTATAATGGAAAACCAACTCTATTTGTTGAAGAACACCTAGTGGCCTTCTAGGATTTCTCTAACAACCTATTCATGGAGCATGATGATGTCTTCATGAGTCTTTTTGTTCAAAACTTGGAGGGAAATGTTTGAAAATGGTTCAGAGAGATCCATATAGCCTCAATAGACAGTTGGCAGGCCCTCGATTCTACATTCATGAAACAATAGGGGGGGGAGAGATAGCCTATATTACTTCACTGAATTTGGCTCGCTCAAGAAAATATCCAATGAGCATATTGTTGAATTTAATAGAAGATTCAACAAACTATAAAACAAGATCCCTAGAGACATAAAACCTTTGCAGTAAGCAGATAAAGTCACATATGTTGGGGATTTTGATGCAGAATTTTCCATGGTATTAAGGGAAAGAAGGGCTCCAACCTTGTTGATACTGCAGGATGGTGTAATATAAATTAAATGTAATATGATTGCATCAGGAAAAATGAAGCAAAAACCAGATCAAATAGAAAGAAAAAAGGTTAGAGAATAATTTGGTCCTTCAGATCCAATCCAGGATTCTGATGAAGCTCAAATGTATGAAATGTCCAGAATGATCAGGAAATTGACAAATAAGATGTCTAGATTTGAACTAGAGAATAGTAATGCCAATAAGGTCCCTTAAGAAGGAGGGGTGAGTAACCTTAACCACTTCAAAAGGCCTTTCAACCTTCAACTCATGAGGAGAGAAAGAAAGAATGAGGAACAACCTATTCAACTTCATGTAAGAACTAATAATGAAAATAACTTGGTGGAGGAAGAGACATATGAAGGATATGTTGATAATATAGAAGAAATACACATGTTACAAGGAGAAAAAAATACCATGCATCTAACCCAATATGATTATGAATATTCCCTTAACAGCGGGAAGCAAATTCCCAAAAATGAATCAAGCATTAAGGTATTGTCCTATGTTCGGTATAGGATATTTGTTGATGCACTACAGGCCGAAATGCACAAGAAATATGACCTCAAACCTAGACAGAAGGCGACCAACCAATATAATCAACCCCGGCCTAAGAATCCTATATCAAGTCTTTCTATAGATAAATTCAAAGAACTAATTAGTATTCCCAAACTAAAGAAGCTAGTGAGCCTTCAAAGATAGAAAGAGAGGTTAAGGAAATTAAAGAATCAGTTTCACCTTTCAACATTGAAAAGGAAATGTCCAAGATCAAGATCTTTTTCTCATTGATGTAGTTGACTAGAAATACTTCATACCACAAACAAATTGAGAAAGTGATACAAGTCAAAGGACAAGAAGGTCCTCTTGATATTGTGAACCTACAGGATGAATCTCCCACTATAGTTTTTGGTCCCCACATAGATGATAAGGAAGAGTGTGTTGCACCCTTCTATGTGACCTTAAATATCCATGACAAAATGTTACACAATTGTATGTTGGATTCTGGTATCACATAATCTTATGCCCGAGGTAGTTATGGAAAAACTCGGATTGGAAATAACTAGGCCATATCACGACCTTTATTCTTTTGATGCGAGAAAGGTGAAATGTGATGGGCTGATCAAAGATATGGTAGTCACTCTGGTTCAGTTTCTTCTCAAAAGCATAATGATGGATGTAGTAGTGGTTGATGTGCCTGCAAACTATGGTATGTTTCTATCAAGGACATGGGCATGAAATTTGGGTCGTACAATGCAGATGGACATTGTTCATGCCTAAGAAAAGTGCAACATAAAGTTCATGCCTGCAAATAGGTTGTGTTGATGTCGAGGGACTAGAGAGTCTCTAACACCAACATCTCGACTTCCCACGGGGCTAGGTGGTTTAGAGTCCCAACAAGAAAACAAATTAGACTCTAAGCTAAATCTTCTCTAACCTAAAATCCAAGCATGAATTCCCTTTTTCTTTGTATATTTTATAATATTTAATTTTTAATGCATTTTATAATTTATGATTTTTAATTTTAAAGAATAACAAGAAAGTTAAAAGTAAATTAGTTTATATATATAAGTATTAAAAGGTTAACAAATTAAGTTAGTGCATAAATATAATACAAAATATTATTAAAGATAAATTAAACAAATTTAAAAATTAAAGAAGTAAAAATAACAATGAATAATAGTATTTGAATTATGTTTTGTTTGTTTCATTGTCTTTAAAATATTATTATTAAAGAAATAAAACAGTAACAAATAAAGATGATAGATAAAGAAAATAATATACATATAAAAAATTGAAATAAAAAAAAACTCAAATGTTTTATTTTTTTATTATTTTTAGTTACATTATGAAAATTAAAATGAAATAGATAAAAAATAAAATAGAAACAATATCAGAGCTAAATATGATCCTTATTGGTGAAATATTTACATATTTTATGCTTTTAGGCTTTGAGTCATCTGCGACCGTGAGTGAAACTCTAATTATTCTAGATGGTTATTCTATTACGGGGTATGGTTCCTTTTATAGGTTTAGCTTCCAAAATTGCATTATGTTTTAAACGTAAGTACATCTTTGATGAAGAAAAGCTGATGCATACACAAATGTATACACAAATGTCCTTCCTAAATTCACTGTAACATGGTGTCCTTTAAGGCCCTCATAGACATAATGCGGACGACGCCTTGTTCAGTTTGGCGAACTCTTTTTCCATTACAACCTTACAATGCAATGGCTATAAAACGCATTACTAACTCCAATGTCTTTATAACGTTTTGTTGAGCCTTTTGACAACGATCACAATGTCTTAGAACTCAAATATTTGATCTTCATTACTTAACTAGATCAAGCCATTTCCACGTCATAGTTATTTCTTTCTTAGAAATCGTGGCCTTCAAGAGACCGTTATATATGATGAGTGATAAAAGAGATAAATAATAAAGTGGTCATATGACAATCATGAAATAATTTAAAAACATATTTTAAATTTTGAAGACTTGGCATGGAGTGGTAGTAAGCTCATCACTAAAAAGCTAAGTCATAATATAAAAAGAAGAAACGTGGTATGTACCTTAAAGTCATAATTAAAGTATGGAGAGTGATTCATGAGTTAAATCTTGAAAAAGGGACATGCATGCATATGGGCAAAATTTGAAATGTCTTTAGTTGGATTTGAAAACTTATTCACTTGGTAAGGTGGTGTATTGACAAAGAGTGATATATAAGGAATTTAAGGCATGTTGTGTCAATGTGAAAAAATAGGACTACACAAATAATGTGAGTGAGGAAATGGATATTATTAGCAATAAGTCAAGTGATCATTTTTCCAAGAACATTGCGCCAACTTTCATGAGAGTGGGTGAAATTTTTCGCAAGCATTTTGATTTAAGGGGGAGCCTGGCAATGCTTTGCTAGCTACGTATCGTTGACTAAAAATGTAGTCAACAGATTGCAATGCATTATTACTTCTATATATATTAAATAATGCTAGATAGGTGGGACCCCTTGATAAAAACAATAATAGAAAGCGCTCTTCTGATTTGCGCTCATAATTACCTTACCAAAAAGATTCATAGTTTTGAAGAATAAGAGTGGAAATCCTAACCTATTTCCATGTGCAACTAATGGATGATAAGGATGCTAACAATTTAATTTCAAAATAAAGGAAATGTTTATTGTATTAAACATATTAGTCCACTCTTGCTACCCTTAGGTTTCGATATATTGTTTCAAATATCAGCCATATGCCACTCATGGTATATTTGCATACAAGGGCAAATGATTATTAAGTGAATATAATACTCCACTAGAAAGGAATGTGGGGCATATTATTTCGACGCTAAGCGTTAAATGGACATATTATTGTTATGAAGTTCATATGAGGGGCCGATTCGACTTTGAATTTGGAAATGGTATGTTATGTTCTATGCATATTAGATATACGATGGCAATATTCTATGATTGCAACAAGTTTTTTTTTTTTTTTTTGAAATTGGAAGCACTCTATGTTTGGCTAGGGTTGATGACATTAAACGAGAAGATAAAGGAAGCGATGTGCATTTACTACACGTCATTCTTACCCTATCTCAAAGCTACCACCTCCACTTTCTCCTCGCATTCGTTTTGTTACTTTGGTTAGCAACGCCTCAATTGTGCTCGTCCGTTGGCAGAAAAATAGTTGTTCTCTTAAGTTTTCTAGCATTCTTCTCACAGGTATGTTGGCTCTTATCTCTCCATTCATGATGGTCGGCTCTACTCCAGATAAAATTATTATGTTGGACCTTATAGTTTGCATGTAAAATGTGTTTGTTTTCCAAAGATTTTAATGGATTTATTGTGGGAATTTTGGCCGTGTAACTCGCATTTTGAATTGGGTTTCTTCTTGTTGGCATTAAAATGTTTCAAACTAGAAATAGTGTTCGACATTTTATTCTATTTGAAATATGTGGTTGTATATGCCTAGAGCGAAGGTGATATTACTATGATGTGGTAGTTGGCAATTAGTTGTGGGTGAAGATGATTTGGTTTCCCTCATTTCATATGACTATTTTGTAGGGTTTCCTATGTAAAAGAAAATATGCAGTTGGGTCTTGTGACTATTGCGTAGTACCCTCACCCTGGACAATGTGCAGACTTATTTTTACCACATCTTGGATGTTTTGGGTGGCCTATGTGTTTTATCCTGTTGTCTTTTGATTGAAAAGAGTTGGGTTTTTCTTAGCCCACAACCCACATTTCAAACCCTACTCCTATATTCCTACTCCAAGCCTCACTTCCCCTTCCAATACACAAACAAATGAATTAAAGAAAAGCCATGTTCAAAGTTTTGTTGAATTATTTGACCCACGGTCGGTTTCATGATTATTGTGTTGTATCCTTAATTTATATCCACACTTTCAAATTCTCACATCCATTTCGCACTATCCTTGCCATTATTTTAAAAGAAAGGTGATGGAGCCCTGCGTATTATCTTATAGTCACTCTGAAAGTAAATATTTTGGCTTTGCTTGTAGCCATACCTTGAGGCATGTGCATATTTAAATAGACCCTTATTGATATATTATTATTTATTTGTCTCAACTAATTAGTTAAGTTAATTA
The DNA here is from genome assembly GCA_032191745.1 of Picea mariana. NCBI lineage: Eukaryota > Viridiplantae > Streptophyta > Pinopsida > Pinales > Pinaceae > Picea > Picea mariana. The sequence goes on from JASDQU010106225.1 coordinate 59,590, forward strand.
AGCTTAACAAAAGAAAGGTAGTTGAAGTAAAGAATAAAAGTTCAATCAAAAGAAGAGATAAGGGAGGAGAGAACAAAAGAACTTCTTATATATAAGGTCTGCTTTTTACTTGTGATATACTTCTTTTCTTCATTCATTTTGAGTTTACTAGAAAGCTAAACCATCTTGATGACAAAAGGGTCTTATTGAAGGCATTAGGATTCAAAATTGAATCATATATTTTAGCAGCTTATTTCTAAAGGTTATGATCTTTCTTTAACAGTCTGTGTGTTCTTGTTTATTTGTGGATTAGATTCCATGACTGATAAAGGATATTTTGCAGAGTCAAATGACAACACTTTTATGGTAAGATGATCCAGATATTCAGCTTCAGTTTCTTTTGTTTTTCGGAGTATTTTTGTATTGTGTCCATCGGAGACTTCTAAATCTGACTTTGGTCCCACCCTCGCAGGGGTTTGTAAAGAGAATTTTTCTTTGTATCCAAGAATGAAATTAATATAAAAATTAGATTTCTGATTTCAGTTTCACATGCATATCTTAATGACATTGTTCATATTTTACTTTTATTCCCGTCTCTTTTCCTGTACACACTTATGTATATCTTTGCTTTCTTTCTTTTGCATAGTTACATATAACATATAAAATCAGCCTTAGTCCCTAGTACATATTACCTATAAACTTCGGGTGACATTCCCAACTATCTTGCCTTAGCCTGGAAAGATCTAAAAATGTGTGAGTAAGGTTCTTCTTACCATTTCCTCAACATTTATTTGGTGACAATACTGGGGAGATCTTTCCATATCTCTCTGGTTGATTGTATCACAAATGTATTTTATTTTTATGTTTTGTCTGATTACTCTTTGACTGATTTTTGCCATGACAATGCTTGTTGCGAGAAAACCCAATATTGGAGGTGATATTGACGACCAAACCAACATTCCCTTGACTTTATTTAATACTATCTTAACAACTATATATACAAAGGAGACATTTTCATTTTGAATCATCTTGTACTTGAACATTTAAGTGGGGCAAAAGGAGGTTGCCCCCTCGAAGAGGCTTATTATCTGAAATTATCACTTTTTCAAGGCGTTGAGTACTTTTCCTGAGGTTTTTCTATGCTATATTGATGTTTGGTTCTTAACATATGGTATCAGAGCTCAAGGTCTTGAGGTTTCGCTGCTACATCTGAGACACCGTGGAATTTTTGCTATAACTTTTTTTCTACAATGTTTCAAAAGGAACGGCTTGAAGGATATTTATCATATGGCTCAAGGTACGTTGTTTTCAAAATTCATCTCCTGAAGCCTTATAATTTCGGAGATACAACCTGTACAAGATAGGGTTCTGGAATCATCCTGAAATGAGTCATTGCAGAATTTTTGCTATAAAAAAATTTCTGTAACATTTCAGACCATGAACTTTGGAGGCCATTTATAGAAATTATTAAGGTATCCGTGGTAAAAATTTCAGCTTCTGGGTCATCTTAATTTGTATATACACCTTGTGTAAGATAGGTTATCTGACTAGTCCTATTGACTAGTCTTAAGAAGGTGTTCCAGGTAAAACAATCATAACTTATTGCTAGAGTATCCAAATTGAGTGGGACTGGTTTCATTGGATCGTGGACAGTCTTTATTATTTTGGGTGCAAGTTTTAGAATTTGATATCAATTATTTTGTGTGGGGCATTCTATACAAGTGAGATATCCTGAAAATGCCAAAAATCGGCAAGTTGTGAGGAAGTTACCGTAAATTCCACTTGGCACATCCAATTTTGATCAGACCTATGGCATTGCAGAGAAGAAATATCAAAGAACTACCTAAAAGAAAGTTTCATACTCAGAAGGGCCGAAACTTGGGAGATAGAATAGAATAAATATTGTCTAGCAGAACCGCCTCAAAATCAAGATTCAAAAGTGATACTTGGCCAACATGCCACCAAAAAAGGGACCTTCTACACCAAATGAGCCTCCATAAAATCATAATTGGACTCTTTATGAAGGTGAAGAAATGTGTAGGGACATAAATGAACTACAAAAGAAGATGGATTCAATGGAATCTAAGTTGGATACTAAGATGGATTCAATGGAAGCTAAGTTGATGGAAGTATTGAAAAATTTCGTAACAGAGAAGACACCCGAAAGTGAAAATGCATCGCATGAAATTCATGATGAGGTGAATCAAGAATGGAGAAACTCCAACTTTGGTTTGAAGACCAACCACATTCCTAATATTGATATGAGGAAGTTTGATGGCAAGGACCCAATCACATGGATAC
>JASDQU010106225.1:66260-81179 GCA_032191745.1 Picea mariana
ATTACACATGTATGAAATTATACAATTTGAACTACTTCCCACAATTTCTCCTCACTGTAAATCGCACGATGTTTTCCAGAAAAAACCTGAAAATTTGTTGAATTAAAATGTTAACAACTTTACTTCCTGGACTCCCTTTTGGTCGATTTTTTTTTTAATTGGGTATTTTTCCAGCAGGAATTAAAATATACAATTTGTTTTGGAAAATTCTTCTCAAAAACTTTCAGAATGTAATCTGAAATGCGTTGCCCCCTTTTTCTACAAAAAAAACCCAAAAACAAAATTCCCTTCTTTGGCCAAGAAAGTGCTCTGATGCAATCAAAGGCTGGAAAGATCTCCAACTCTTATACCCCTATAATATATTCAATAGAATGGGTTGGGATATTATGTCCTTCTATGAAATAAGTGTTATTTACGCTCTAATCTGGTTGACAAATTTTCACATACAGTTTGCATGTATTCTACTAATAGACATTTTATCAAACATATTGCATGTAATACAAATACACCAGAAATAGAAGGGAGAATATGTGGTATAATGTATATAATTTTTCTAGATAAACATTGTGTGATTGGTTTTTGAAACGTCCAATGTTTTGAGTGGACACTCCACCCATCATTGGGGACAGTAACAAGATCAAGAGTGAGAAACAAGTGTTGAGGTTTTATATTTAAAGATTAGGTTAGAAGGGTGATCATTGAGTAGGGAAAGGAAATTAAATAATGGAGTCAAACTAGTTGTTAAGTTTAAACAGAGCTAATTGACCAAGTCAAAATTAAAAGTAATGAATTATGGGAGAAAATAAATAAATGTAGATCTCAAATTATTCGTTAAGAATGAAGAGTATTTAATGGGTTAGATATAATTAAACAAAAAAATACAATTTTTTTCCTGAAGTAGACAAACTTGTTGATGTTTTGGTAGTTGCGTGAGGTATTAACCTCCAAGTGTAACCTTGGCACTTAGAATAGAATATCATGGAAGTAATAGAAACATTAAACAGATGTGTTGAAACTCTAGAAGATATGTCGGCCCAAGGAGAATAATAATAAATAAATAGAAAACCCCAGAAAGAGAAGTCAACCCTGCCAGAAAAAGTCAAAGTAAATTATATTTTCCAGAAAAGACACGTCGACCCTATGGGAAACGTTCACTGGAAGAATAAGTATAAATAAGGTGACACCTTATCTCATTTACACACTCTCACTCAGTAGAAGGAGGGCACAATTTTGAGGAGCAAGAGTTGCAGCAATTACTACAGTTGCAACAAAAGGAGGCGCAAGTCTGGAGAGGGTGGTGCAACAATTGTCATGGTGTAATATCAGTCTTTCTAGTATCTCTCTTGTGTGCTTCTCTTGGTAAAGGTATGATTCTATTAGTAGAGGTATGTTCTCTTAGTATTGTGTTGTTTTTGTAGCAATGGTTTTTTTGGTTAGGATTTATCTGTTGGTTCTAGTGTGGACTTGCCATAATCATTCTATCTAAGAAAAGGTTAGTGTGCTCGGGGTTGGAATATGTGAATGCATATGGTTGGGTGACAATGATGTGACATTGTCTATGGTTAAACAAGCATACCAAAATTTTAACATGGAATCAGAGTTGGTTTCCTTTGTAACAGTCTAAAAACTGGAAGGAAGATCCATAATGTCCCCCGTTGTCAAGCTCATTGAGCACTTACTAAACCCACTATGAAGGTTACCTAAGGAGGGTGCATATTTTCCCTGGATTAGATCTACAATATTCTGAAGTTGTAGTGCCATTTGTAGTTGCAGTACCAGTTGCAGGTGCAGTTCCATTTGCTTCGTTCCAGTTACTTTGTGCCAGTTGCTTCGTGCATGTTGTAGTGCCAGTTGCAGCACCAGTTGCAGTACCAGTTGAAATTACTCTGGTCCAGTGAATTTTCTGATAACTCATTGAAAGGATGCTTATATTACTCTTTCCCTAGATCTACTCGCTGGCCATTTTTTTGAAATTTAGGGTTTCTGGTTTTGCAGCAGCAGAAAAACCTAACCCAAATTCGTTGGGAACTTTCAATGAAGAGTTGGGCCTAATTGTTTGGTTATCCTAGTGCACCCTACTAGCACATCTCCAGCGATATTCAGATTGCAAGTTGGAGCAATTTGAAATTTTTGGGTTTGTCATTATGTGTCGTTTTTGTCGGATGGTGTCGTTGCCTGCCACTATTTTTCACTGCCGTCAGAGGTATGTACTTGTATATGTTTAAATCATATCACTATATTGAGAGTTTTTGCAGGAAAGGGGATCTTTTTTCCAAGCAGCAATAGTAGATCCAGAGGGATCTCAGATCCAACACATTTAGAGGAACAATGCACTCCAGGTTTGATTGTTTTGATATGCATGTAGATGTTATGGAATTATTGTGATATTTCGAACATCTAAGTTGCTTTTTGATCTTTTGAAGTTATGATTATTTCTTGTCAAAGTTAAAGTTATAAGATGACCTTATTCAAAGTATTATATAGATTGAGGTTGAGATTTTAGAGTTTAATTGTATAATATTCTCTAACTTGGATTTCTGTCAAGAAAGCATATTGTTTTAGTACAGGGGATAGGTTGGAGAGAATACTTGTCATCTTGAGTGAAGGAGACTTGGAAGAAAATCAACAACACTCATTCTTGAAGATAAGACTCCAGGTTCCAGGTTTGATTGATTAAATTGGTAAGTTTCCAATTTGCACTTATCAAGTTTGATAATTGTTGCATTACAAGTAAACACTATAGTTGTGACAAAAATATTTGAAAGGTTATGTTACTTCTAGGTACAATGAATACTTGGTAGCATGTGAGTATTATTGATATAAATGCTTATTGTACTTGTTTTCAAGATGAACTAACATCTCCTCTAGGAGATACTTCTTGTTTTTCTTCCAGACAGGTCACCTTGGTAATGCTATGATGATTACCATGAAATTGTCTTTTATTCTTGTTAACATAGATATGTTCTTATGAAAATGCTATTGGAAATACTTTTTCTCCTATTTCTTTTGTCTTGGGCAAGTTATCTTGTAAATTCCATGGAGGTTACCATGGAGATATTGTTTTTCTTGTTTTCTTGTTAAGGGAAGGTTACCCTGGAGGAATGATTGGTCACAACACTAGAATAATGTTGTTCTTATTTATTATTATTGAATTTTTATTTTGGCTCTTGTTCCAGGAAGGTCACAAGTGATAGCTTTGAGAAGGATCTATTGTGACGATTGTTCTCGTAATTTGTTTTTATTATTATTATAAGAATATTATTCTTGTCTATTGTTTTCCCTTGTTGTTGGTCTTGTTTCGAGCAGGTCATAGGTGATAAATCTGAGGAGATTTATAGTGACGTTTGTAGGAGGAAACATATTATATGGTCTCTAGTTGGAGACATGGATCAAACTATCCAAATAAGAAGTTCTATACAATACTGTATACATCCATGTACAGAAGAAAAATAGGACGAAGTTAAAACCTTTTGGAAAGAAGGGTACTTTTGCGAGATACAAAGTATCTCATATGGAGATTTATTATAAGGAGAATAAGGCTCCAAAGATGATCGAACAGATACATTTTGTGCAGAGTTATTAGAGCCAGAAGGTCCTACCCAAAATCATTGCAGTAACTAGGAAGAGACCAGCATGGTTCCATGAAACTTTGCAGGATGAAAAGATATATGGCATCGATGAGCCATATCATGAGAAGGAACAATGGCTCCACCAGTGGTGAGGTAGGCGGCCACACCAAGTACCAGCTTAGAAGGATCTGGAATTAATGAGAAGTCATCCATCATGATCCAGTAGGGAGGAGCAGCCTCCCCTGGACCATTCATAGGAGATTAGACTTCAAAAGAGATGATCACATATAGAGGGAGAAGATAGCTCTGGAGATTATATAGACTTAGAGGGATTCAATATTTAGAGGGATCATGGAGACTCATAGTGAGCCTGATCTCAGAGAGAGTAAGTGGCTTAGAGACTTTTCCTCCTCATATTCAGATGGGAGAGAGAGACGTATTCCAGGACTAATAGAAAGGTGCCATGAGTGAGGAGGCTATATCAAAGATTCAGAGGATTCAAGGAGATATGAGACCTCTTGAGAAGATTCCCTTGTTTTAGTGACAAAGGAGAAAGCTAGACAGAAGGAATGGATATAGATTTTTCCTTGGTTTCGAGACCAATAGGGAAGTCAATGGTAATTTCCAATTTGATCTACAAGATCAAGCATGTTACAAATAACAGTATAGAGATGTACAAATCTTGATTTATGTCCAAATGATTATCCCAGCAAGAGGGAGAATATTATGATGAGATATTTTCTCCAGTAGCCAGAAGAAGTGTACATAGAGCAGCCACAAGATACATGAGAAGGATTACCATTTTTGCAGATTGAAGAAATATTTGTACGGGCTTAAGCAGGAACCCAGGGCAGAATATGCCATATAGTTATTTTGATGAGTCAGGGATTGGTTGCCTACACCAATGGTGACGAATATGAAGAGACAGTGGATGCCACCATGGATAGACAGATGATTGGTTTGTTAACAAACACAATGCCAAATATATGTTTTGTGGTGAACACATTGAGTCAGTATTTGTTTGTGCCAAGACATGTTCACTTGATTGTAAAAAAACATGTGATGAGGTACCTGAAAAGTACAATTGACTATGGAATCAGATATGCTTCAGATTGTGAGATAATCCTGCAAGGCTATACTGATTCATATTGGGTTGGTAGTGTCACAGACCGGAAGAGTACATCTGGATGTTGCTTCAGTATTGGGATCAGCTATGATCTCATGGTTTAGCAAGAAGTAGACTAGTGTGGCACTTAGTACGGTTGAGGCGGAGTATATAGTAGTGTGTTCATCTAGAAGCGAAGTAGTGTGGATTCAAAAGATTCTTGCAGGATTGTTTGATCTCGAGTTAGAGTCGAATCGTATCTAGTGTGACAACCAAAGTTGTGTGAAGTTGTTGGATAACCTAGTGTTTCATGACAAGTCCAAGAATATCGAGATCTGGTACCATTATATCAGAGATATGTTGAAAAAGGGAGCAATGAAGCTTGAGTATGTAGCTACAAATGAGAAGATAGAAGATGTGTAAACCAAGCCTCTATCAAGGGTGAAGTTTGAGTACTTCAGGCACAAGCTTGGTTTGGCTCGGAAGGACATACCCTTGTGATAGGGTATGATGTGTTACGGATGCGAATCCAAATAGAAACATGGTTTTCATGCTCGGGACCTGACTGTGGCACCAGTTAGGATGATGTGTATGCAGATCCTTCAGGGAGAGTGTGTTTTCCTATATGACGAGGCCCAACCAATTTGTGTGGTTGGAGGCTTCACGCAGATCCTTCAAGGACGGCATGCCTCCAGGAAAACTAAAGGGCCAACCTAGTGTGTTGGACATCTATTACTCCAATGAAAAATTCTGGTACGCAAGTACTCTAGTGAAATAGTCAGGTATATTTCTACTCCAGTGAAATAGTCCAGTACGCATAGATGCTCCAGTAAAATAGCCTAGTATGCATAGCTACCCCAGTGAAATAGTCTGGTACGTATAGCTACTCCAGTGAAATAGTCTGGTATGCTGAGATATTGTTTCTCTAGTGAAATAGTATAGTATGCATAGCTACTCCAGTGAAATATTCGAGTACATTGAGATACTGCTACTCTAGTGAAATACTATGGTACGCATGTTACTAGTTTTGTATGAACTAGATGTCAGATTCTGTGTGAATTGGCAAGTTACTAGTTCTTTATGAACTAGATGTTGGATTCTGTGTGAGCTGGAGAGTTACTAGTTCTTTATGAACTAGATGCCATATTTTGTGTGAGCTGGCGAGTTACTAGTTCTATGTGAACTAGATGCCATATTATGTGTGATTTGGCGAGGTTACTAGTTCTATATGAACTAGATGCTAGATTCTGTGTGAGCTGGCAAGTTGCAGTTGCCCAGACTCCTCTTGGATTGGGTAGTAGTGTAGTTCTATGTAAACTGGCTCAACTGCATATTCCATAGCTTGTGCGGATATGATGGTGATACTTGTCACATGATCCGTTTGATCATGAGATAACATGCATGGCTATGCTACTTGTTACATTATCTATTTGATCATGAGATTGTTGTGTGGCCATGCTTCTTGAGACATGATATGTTTGATCATGAGATATCCTATGTGGCTATGGTGATGCTACATGTAGAATAGTCTACAAGACCATGTGAGTCTTTCCCATGCCATGTGAGATGGATGGATGTGTTTGAGACCATTCATGAAGAACATATTAGTTAATACATCCCTAGCTAAGAGGGAGTGTTGATGTTTTGGTAGTTACGAGAGGTATTAAACTCCAAGTATAAATTTGGTACTTAGAATAGAATATTTAGGAAGTAATAGAACCATTAAATATATGTGTGGAAACCCTAGAAGATAAGTTATCCCAAGGAGAATAATAATAAATAAATAGAAAACCTCGGAAAGAGAAGTCGGCCTTGCTGGAAAAAGTCAAAGTAAATTATATTTGTTAGAAAATACAGGTCGGTCCTGTGGGAAATGTTCACTGGAAAAATAAGTATAAATAAGGTGATGCCTTAATTCATTTACACACTCTCACTCAGTAGAAGGAGGGCACAAGTTTGAGGAGCAACAACTGCAATTTTAGCAAAAGGAGGCGCAAGTCTGGAGAGGGTAATGTAGCATTTTTCGTGGTGTAATCTCAGTATTTCCGGTATCTCTCTTGTGTGCTTCTCTTGGTAAAGGTATTCTTCTATTAGTAGAGGTACGTTCTCTTGGTATTGTGTTGTTGTTGTAGCAATGGTGTTTTTGGTTAGGTTTTATTTGTTGGTTCTAGTGTGGACATGCCAGAACCATTCTATCTAAGAAAAGGTTAGTGTGCTCGGGGGTGGCATATGTGAATGCCTATGGTTGGGTGACAATGATATGACATTTTCTATGGTTAAACGAGAATACCAAAATTTTAACAAAACTAACTTGGAAGAATAATTAAATAAAAACGAGAATCAACTAATAATGATAATATTAAAATAATATAATAATAAAATAAAATTAGATAAAGTCTAGAAAGAGGATAAAAATGGAAATAGAGAAGATTCAAGAATTAATAAAGGAGATAAGTTAATACAATAATAAAATTTCCAGAGATGATATTGATCGAATAAATTGAATGTATCAAAATAACGGAGGAAAAATAGTTGTTAAGAATACTAAGAATTAATTGACCTAGACAAAATTAAGTGTGAAGAATTAATTATTGGAGAAAATACATAAGTAAAGAGATCAAATTAGTTAGAAGGGTTTTCAAGTGTTGGAGATGATTAGAACAAAATAGAGAACATATAAAAATATTCATTGGATATGGAGTGGACCAAATAAGGAAGAATAGGTAAAAGGTGAAGAGGACCAAATAATAATGATAATAAAATAATGTAATAATGTAATAAAATTGGATATTGTCTAGGAAGAGGATATTAAATCAGGAGGAGAAGATTCAAGAATTAATAAAGGAGGTAAGATAAACTAGAATCAGGGAAAACTAGAATCAGGGAAGGAGACCAAAGAAGAAAGGTAGGTATCATAACTCCATAAAGGAATCCTAATGATCAATGTGGTGAATGCTAGGTTTCCAAGACTGGCTAAGTTTGTATCCATCTTTGCAATTGAAATTATTAGGATGTTTTTTCTATTTCAAGAGCTTCCCGAATGAGCTGTGTGCAGTAGTAATGGGATGAGGCTAAAATTTTAGTTTGGTCAAAGAAAATGAGGTTCTTGTATTTAGAGGAATGATCAGCGACAACTGATTTGGATATTTCATGGAACATTTTGAATCCTTAGCCCTAAACAGTTTCCATTTCAAACCCAAATGTTGGTATAGGTTTGTAGATGACACTTTTGTTATCTAGCCTCATGGCCATGCCAACCTAATTTCCTTTTTTAACCACCTTAACAGCCTTTCCCCTCACATAAAATTCACTATGCAAACCGAAAAGGATAGCTCCATCCCCTTTTTGGATGTCCTTATTTCATGTGTTCCTGATGGCTCCCTTACCCACCAAGTTTATAGAAAAGAGATCCACACTGATAGATACTTGAATGGCGGTTCACACCACCATCCATCCCAAAAATCCATTTTCCTTAAAATCTTGATTACTCATTCCCTCTGCATTTCTTCCCCCGAATTCCTAGCTGAAGAAAAATCCCACCTAACCAAGGCCTTCTTGTCCAATGGTTACTCTCTCTCCTAAATAAAAAAATATTTTCTCTATGCTAGAAAACCTAAGCCAAATTTATAATCCCCCTCCTCCCCCCTCCTCGTGCTCTCATTACCCTTCCCTACATCTAAGGAACCACCAATATGATCTCCAAACTCCTAGCTAAAAAGAGGATCAAAATTGTGTTTAAACCATACAAAACCATTAAACAACTCTTCTGAACTTCTAAAGACAAATTAGACACGATGATAGGACCAAGAGTTTACCAAATCACTTTATCTTGTGGAAAATCTTACATAGGGTAAATGGGAAGATCCTTCAAAGCCCGTCTTAAAGAACATATAGCTGACACGACCCACAACTGAATCTCCAAATCAGTTGTCGTCGAACATTCCTATAAATCCAAAAACCTCATTTTATTTGACCAAACTAAAATTTTATCCACATCCCCTTACTAACCCACACGGCTCATTCGGGAAGCTCTTGAAATAGAAAAAAAACCCTAATAATTTCAATCACAAAGAAGGCTACAAACTTAGCCAGTCTTGGAAACCCACCATTCACCACCTCGATAATTAGGCTTCCTTTATGGAGTTTTGGTTCCTTCCTTTCTCCTTTGGCCTCCTTCCCTGACTCTTTATTTCTTCATTCCTCATGTTTCCTCCCATTCTCTTGGTTTCCTCCTCTCTCTTCTCTTCAATTGCTTTGTCATTTTCAATTTATTTAGTTGTTATAATCTCCATTTTTCCTGCTATTTTAGCTTACCTCCTTTATTAATTCTGGAATCTTCTCCTCTTGATTTATTATCCTCTTCCTAGAAAGTATCCAATTTTATTAGATTATTGTATTATCATTATTATTTGGCATCTTCACCTTTTACCTATTCTTCCTTATTTGGTCCACTCCATCTCGCAAGAATATTTTTATATGGTCTCTATTTTGTTCTAATCATCTCCAACCCTTGAAAACCCATCCGGCTAATTTGATCTCTTTACTTATGTATTTTCTCCAATAATTAATTCTTCACCCTTAATTTTGTCTAGGTCAATTAATTCTTACTAATCTTAACAACTATTTTTCCTATGTTATTTTGATATATTCAATTTTTTCGTTCGATATCATCTCTGGAAATCTTATTATTATATTAACTTACCTCCTTTATTAATTCTTGAATCTTCTCTATTTCCATTTTTATCCTCTTTCTAGACTTTATCTGATTTTATTTTATTATTTTAATATTACGATTATTAATTGATTCTCGTTTTTATTTAATTATTCTTCCTTAGTTTGTTTACTTCATGAAAAAAATTGTATTTTTTGTTTAAATATCTCCAACCCGTTAAATATTCGTCATTCTTAATGGCTAATTTGAGCTCTACATTTATGTTTTTTCTCCCATAATTCATTACCTTTAATTTTAACTTGGTTAATTAATTTTGTTTAAACTTAGTAACTAGTTTGACTCTGTTATTTAATTTCCTTTCCCTACTCAACGGTCACCCTTCTAACCTAATCTTTAAATATAAAACATCAGCACTTGTTTCTCACTCTTGAGCTTGTTAGTGTCCCTGATGATGGGTGGAGTGTCCACTCGAAACATTGGACATTTAAAAAACCAAACACACAATGTTTATCCAGAAAAAATATCTACATTATGTCTTCTAATTGTGAAATCTTACATTCTCATATTAGAAAGATATTGTGTAGGCATCAACCTACTAGAGACACCAATCTCTTCAGTTGAGCACCAACTCAATAATACCTATATAGGAACCGATCCAATATCTTCATACATAGTGTTATCACCAATTCTTGTAAGGGGGGTGTTTTCCCTAAGAAGTGACCCCTTTGGAAAGAAAATGACAAGAAGCGGGTTTAATACCCACTTATCCAAAGTTCTGTGATAGGGCACATTTTTGTTTAAAAGGTGTGTGGATCTGGGCAGCCAGGATTTGTGCGCTCAGATCTACAACCAAGGTCCAATTCTGGACCCCCCCCACCCCCCCCGGCTCTTCTGCCTTTAACGCCAGGGGGGGGTCCGAAATTGGCACTAAGGAGCACGTGGATCTAGGCGGTCAAGATCTATAGGCTGAGATATATGGCCCAGATTAAATTCCAGAACCCCCTCGCTCTTCTGCCTTTAATGGGCGGGGGGTCCGGAATGAGGTAGTTTTCCTAAGAGGGTCCCCCACTAACATGGCACCTTCTTGTTCTGTCGGCCCCTCTCCCACCTAGAACCACTTTTCGCTGAAACTTGTCTCCCACTTCCCTTCTACCTTTCACCACCGCACACCTATCCTCCACTCTCCCAGGTTCCATGTCCCCTTTCCCTTCGTCCTTCTTATCCTCCGACACCTGTACCTCCATTTTCCACACCACTTTCACCCATGTCATGTCCCCTCTCCCTGACCCATCACATTGCGACCTCCTTGTCACCTTCCCAAGGCACATCACCTCATTGTCTGGTGTCACATCCCCCGTCTCTTCCCCTCCTGCCTCTCACACCTCAGAGCCCATGAGTTATGTCACGTCTGTCCACATGCCCCCCCCCCTCAGCTCATCATCCTCTCACCTCCTTCCATGTGTCTCTCTCTCCCAGTTACCTCTACCTGTATGGTTGTCCCTACTTTCCCTTTTCCTTCCACGCTTTCACTCCACCTCGACACACCTTCCGCCATCCTTTGTCCCCTGCCTCTGTATCACTTCCACATGAGTGCCCCCCCAGTCTCACCTTCACAGTGTTGGCGCCTTCACCCTCCTTGTTAGATCCTCGTCCATGTATTCCATATGGGTCCTCTCACAGTAGTCCAGCAAAGCAGCAGTAGCCAAAGAAAGTCCTCCACGTCCTGCAAGTACAGAGTTGACCAGAGCCTTTCCCGATCCCGATGAATTAGTTAATGCAAATGCGAAAGGTGGGTGAGATATCGTCTCCTCCCTTAAATGGAAAGGACGAGTCATGGGGAAGGACTATCAATCCATTCTAACAGATATCACGTCTGACATGAGACTACATGGGCAGTTTGACCAACGACTGCATGGGCAGTCTGACAGGCAAAGGCCCGATATAAACTATTGCGTCTGACAGAGAGTTTGCATGGACAGTTTAACCGAAGTGACTTGGATATCGTGTCATGGAAGCCCGCACACATTCCTGTAGTTTACGAAATTTTGAGTATATGTAGACATTTTTTATATTTTTGTATGTATCGATGGTAGAGCTAAGCTCCCGACTGCAAAGTTTTGATGAAGCACTGGTTTCCCTGGTTATGTATATGTATGTGAAATTTCTCATTTAATGATAGTCAACTTCTTATTCCATCTAGTTTCCATCTAATATTGAAAGAGTTCATGATTGATTGATTCACATGAAGCATTGTGACGATATTATATAAATGTTTTATGGTAACATTGTTATGATTTCTTTTAATGTGCTTGTGATCTGAATACAAGAAGTTCTTGTGTTTAAATTCTTCCTCTTTGGGTTGTTGGAAGCTTGATGCCTACAACAGAGCTTTGCATTTTCTCACCAAATTCTTCCTCCTACTCAACTTTACTATAATTTATTGTCTGAAGTTAGACTAAGACCTCGTTTTTTCATACATAGCCTAGTCCAGGGTTATGAGTTAAAGCGATATTGTTATGAGTTTACTTCCATTTGATCACCCTTTTTATAAACAAATCGTGACATAAACTGATGGGCGTCGGGCTCTTCTTCTGCTGCAATCCAGGAGTGACTTCTAACGCTAACATTTCTGGTGTCGATATCGGGGACGAAGTTGAAGATTTTCCCTGAGATTGAACGACATTGAGCCTCTCATTCTGAAGGTGCATCAGGCATCAAATCCCTTGAAGATTGCTACCGTGCACCTGGCAACTCCACTGTGGCGACTCTACTGTTTCCACTTCACTTTTTTGGTTGTGGCTACTTTAGCACACCTGAAAGATGACCCAGAGGATCTTTCTCGAGAAGGTTTTCAGCAGCTTCTTTCTTAGCCTGAGGAGTTTCCTGGGGGAACAACAACGTGAAGATCTAGCCTTTGATGGTGAAAAAAGACCAGTCACATTCGAAGCTGTGCATCTTTCACCTGGCGACTCCATGATTAAGCGATCGATTGGAGACTACATTGGTTCGAGATGGAAAAAATCTTGCCTCGGAGGTTTGCTCCTTTTAATTTTTTGGTTGTTCCTACTTTTCCTAATGTTGTCCCTTCTCCGAATGAATGGTATGATTATTTGCCAATATTTAGAGAGTGTAAAGAGGACAACCCTGGTCAGCATCTCCGTGAGTTTCATGAACTCATGCATCAATGGGAGATACATCATGAGGATGTATTATTGAAAATTTTCATGTTCTCATTGGTAGGATATGCACGTGAGTGCTATTTCTCCTTACCCCCTCCCAACATCTCCTCCCTGGCAGAATTTCATGCATTTTTCAATGGGTGCTATCAAAAGTTTTATCACTCTGAGCTTATTTGTTATAATTGTTGTGAGGAATGTGAGGACAGTGAGAAAGACATGGTTGTGTCCTATGAAGGCTACAATGATGAGGAAATTTGTATGGGCGAGTACCCTAAGGAGGAGGAAGATTCTTTGGGAAGAGTTATGGAACTGATAAAATCTCACTTCCAAACTAGAAAGGTTGGAATCTGAAGACAATGAAGAGGATTTTCCATCCCTTGAGGCAGATTTTCTTGACAACCCTATCGAGGATGATAACGAATATTTCATAGCGGTAGAGGCATTAGTTTCTACCCCTGATGAGCTTGTTGTCTCAGGTTTAACGGAAGAAGCCATTGTGGAAAAGGATTGTCCTCTTTTTCTTCATGAAATTTCCCATGATGTATTTACATTTGGGATTGAAAAGAAGGATCATGACATTGTTCCATTTTTACAAGATGGAGGAGTTTTGTGCTCACCCATCTTTGATGATTATTCCGATGAAGAGCAGTAGTGCCCCACATTGCAGTTTGTTGACCTGGGAAGCAGTCAGCCTATACATGACAGCTATGAATTAGATTATGAGCTGGATATGTAGGACTTCCAAGATCATACCGTAGAGCCTCATCCTTTGTTCGCTAATGGAGGATATCATGAAGAAAACAACTATTTTTGGGCCTGCAGAAGCCACTGAGCAGCAGTTTGAAGAGAAGATCTTCCCCACAGGTCCTGTTTATGATGATTATGAATCTATCCCTTGGGAGAGCCAAGAAGAAGGACCAAAAGAACTAGAAGAGCATCAGGAGAATAATTTTATCTCCTGTTCAGAGCCAGTTAGAGAGCAGCCATCGCCTGAGAATAGTTAGCCTGCATTAGCCTCTCATCCACTTATGCCTAGCAGTGATATTCAGCCCTGTATGAGCAGATGAGGCTACCTGTTACCAATTTCAAAAAGCTTGCCACTCATTTTATGAGCTTGTCAATGATTATATGGAGTGGCATTTTCTTCATATCTTGGAGCCACCATATTTTATCTTGACTTCATCCCTTGGAGAGAAGTTGAAGGGTGTAACCGTTTTGCTGTCACAGTTGCATCGTTTACTGTTGATCACTGACAGAGTAGAGGAGCTTCCATTTAGGAAGTTTCTTGATTGGCTATGGTGGAAATTTTCTTTCACCTAGCCCCATGTAAAGGATTTTATTAGTTTAGGATTGTACATAAATAAGCTCCTTTGAGCACGTATGCTTATTTTTTTTTTACCTTATTGGCATGTATTTTTTAGCAGGGTGTCTTGAGCTTGACTCCATAGCCCAATAGAAGGCAACTGGAACTGCAGAAGGAGTTCTTAGAGCATCACAGGGACGACTCTATCCCCCATGGAGCCTAATGTTATCACCAATTCTTGTAAGGGGGTGTTTTCCCTAAGAAGTGACCCCTTTGGCAAGAAAATGACAAGAAGCAGGTTTAATACCCACTTATCCAAAGTTCTATGATCAGGCACATTTTTGTTTAAAAGGTGCGTGGATCTGGGCGGTCGAGATTTGCGTGCTCAAATCTATGGCCAAGGTCCAATTCTGGACCCCCACCCGTTCTTCTGCCTTTAATGCAGGGGGGTGGGGGGGGGTCTGTAATTGGCGCTAAGGAGCATTGGATCTGGGCGGTCAAGATCTATGTGCCCAGATCTATGGCCTAGATTAAATTCCGGACCCCCCCCGCTCTTCTTCCTTTAATGAGGGAGCGTTCCGGAATGAGGCGATTTTCCTAAGCAGGCCCCCCACTAACATGGCACCTTCTTGTTCTGTCGGCCCCTCTCCCACCTAAAACCACTTTCCTCTCTCCCTTACCGCCTCCCTCTCTCGCCGACACTTGTCTCCCACTTCCCTCCTACCTTTCACCACCGCACATATGTCCTCCACTCTCCCAGGTTCCATGTCCCCTTTCCCTTCATCCCTCTTATCCTTCGACACCTATACCTCCATTTTCCACACCACTTTCACCCATGTCGTGTCCCCTCTCCCTGACTCGTTGCATTGCGGCCTCCTCATCACCTTCCTGAGGCACATCACCTCATCATCTAGTGTCACAACCCCTGTCTCTTGGCCTCCTGGATCTCACACCTCAGAGCCCACGAGTTCTATCACATCTGTCCACATGGCCCCTCCTCAGCTCATCGTCCTCTCACCTCCTACCATGTGTCTCTATCTCCTAGTCACCTCCGCTTGTATGGTTGTCCCTACTTTCCCTTTTCCTTCCAC
>JASDQU010106225.1:81226-94928 GCA_032191745.1 Picea mariana
TCTCCTCATCAGATCCTCGTCCACATCTGCCATATGGGTCCCCTCACAGTAGTCTAGAAAAGTAGCAACAACCAAAGAAAGGCCTCCACATCCTACAAGTACAGAGTTGGCCAGAGCCTTTCCTGATCTCGATGAATCAATTAATGCAAATGCGAAAGGTGGGTGAGATATCGTCTCCTCCCTTAAATGGAAAGGAAGAGCAGTGGGGAAGGACTGTCAATCCAGTCTGACAACTATCACGTCCGACATGAGACTACATGTGCAGTCTGATAGGCAAAGGCCCGACGTAAACTATTGCATCCAACAGAGAGTCTGCATGCACAGTCTGACTGAAGTAACCTAGACGTCGTGCCATGGAAGCCCGAGCACATTCCTGTTGTTTACGAAATTTTGAGTATATGTAGGAATTTTTTCCATTTTTGTATGTATCGATGGTAGAGCTAAGCTCCTGACTGCAAATTTTTTATGAAGCACCGGTTCCCCTAGTTATGTATATGTATGTGAAATTTCTAGTTTAATGGCAGACAACTTCTTATTCCATCTGGTTTCCATCTAATATTTAAAGAGTTCATGATTGACTAATTCACATGAAGCATTGTGACAGTGTTATATAAATGTTTTATGGTAATGTTGTTATGATTTCTTTTAATGTTCTTGTGATCTGAGTACAAGAATTTCTTGTGTTTAAATTCTTCCTCTTCGGGCTGTTGGAAGCTTGATGCCTACAAAATACCTTTGCATTTCTCACCAAAGTCTTCCTCCTACTCAAATTTACTATAACTTACTGTCTAAAGTTAGACTAAGACCTCACTTGTTCATACATAGCCTAGTCTAGGGTTCTGAGTTAAAGCGATATTATTTTGAGTTTACTTCCATTTGATCACCCTTTTTATAAACAAATCGTGACATAAACTGATGGGCGTCGGGCTCTGCTTCTGCTGCAATCTAGGAGTGACTTATGACGCTAACACATAGAGTAATTATGACTTCAACTTCATGCTTCATACTTCGTGTGTTTCACAGCATCATCATACCCTTAACTTTCATGTTTCAACACCTCTCCTTGCTTCATACCCCAGACATAGCTTCAAACCCTAGTCAGATTTAGCCTTAATTCCCTAGTGAACCTCATAGCATTATTCCCATAATATAATTCTAGACTTCAACGTCAAAACCTCAAAACAACATACTTTTCAACATCATATACCTTAGTCCTTCATGGCACACCCTCAAAACTCCAAGAAAACTCCTTGTGCATGCCTTTAGACCCCAAGAATACTCCCCAAATCCTCTTGCGCACCTCAGATCTCTTATGCACACTTGTACTTGCTATTATTTCTTATATAATCTTCAAATGTGCATATATATCTTGTATTTATAATGTTTATACATTCACTTATGGGGCCGACTTGCAAAATTGGTTGGGTCGACCTGTACTTTCTAGATGCATTGAAATGACAAAATCTTTTATATCTCCTCATTCCTATGAAGTTAGAGGGAGTGTCATATATCATTGGAAAGGTCTTAGAATAATGTTTTCAACCATATATCTGATGCTCCAATTTGAGCTATGCCTTCAAAGTAAAATGGCCTTCAAAGACAGGGTATCCAAACTGAGCATAAAAAAACCAAAAACAATATTTCCAGCAATATCCATCTTGCAATTTTTATCTTGTACATATGTATTCTCCCCCTATCTTTGACATCAATTAAAACAATGTTTCCAACATCACTTTCACACTCAACAGATATAATTAACTATGATACCCTTGAAGCAGTGGAATGGGAATACCAAAGGGAGTCGTGGTGGTTATATTGCTCAAAGATAAGAGAAGTTGTTACTATTGATCATTAGTCCATGAATAAATAATAGAGGATCTTAATGGCTAACCGAAATTCAATATGGAAACAATAGGGATGTGGTGATATTGAGGTGTAAATCAATCTACCTTCCCTCCATTAAAGCACTAAATGTAAGTGATTCATTTTGTGCATTAAACATTGACAACTAAAGAAGTTAACGATGATCAAGACAAATGAACACCCCAAGTTTCTAACTTCATTATATTTATGTAATTATTTTTGTTTACTCTTTCCCATAGTTCTCCACTCATTTCCTTTTCAAATGTGTGTAATAAAGGAAACAATGAGAAGGTGTGTGTTAATACCAGGATTAACCTAGTCATTGATATGTGTATCAATTAGGATCATGCTGTTGAATCAGAGCAAGATAGATGTCGAAGGAGAGCTTACAGATCTCATGGATCGAGAGAAGTTAACCTGCGCTCAAGCACCCTGAAGGAATCATAGGAAAATCAAGCCCTAAGGGGCCAAGGGAAAGTTCCTAGAGCATGGGCGCTTATCGGGAGCTTATAAGAGGGATAATCATGCTCACGACAAGCTTAAATCCTTTTAAAGCATAGTTTATATCATAAGACTAGGGATTAAATTTTGAGCATTGGTGAAGGTGTAGGCATGATCATTTGACAGTCGGAAGTGATCATGATCTACGGTGCATAATACATGTCACATGGGAAAAGAGAATGGGATTTAGCACATGCTTGGGGTGTGAGGATGGTTTAAAGAGTCATTTTTTGAAGGATGGATGGTGTAGCATGATAGGGATACGAAGGAGAAACTATTCACATAGGGTCTCAATGGTGGTTTTTTTTTTTTTTTTCAGGTTTTCTATCTGTCTACTTAGCATACACATGCCCATCCACTCAATGCCATATGGATCCAACACAACAATCCACATGGACATCAGGGAAGCCAGGGACAGCCTGGCACACCAACAAGAAACTTTGTGAGTGCATTAAAGTCAACCACTTATACAGAGGGATCCCACTGAAAATCCAATATCCATATGAAACTAAGCTACATGTAGGCTGAGCCCAGAAGACACTTCAACATTAACATGGACCAACATTCGATTGTCATGTGTCCATGCGTCCATGATGACATCATCCAAATTTCACGTGTTTTCCCTAGTTTTCAAAAAACACCAAACTAGTAAGAAAATGACGTGTGTTTTGAACAAAGGAATGAGGAGTAATATCTCAAGAGAGTAGAGGATTCATTGACATCCTACCAAATCAGTTGGAAAAGATGTGAAACATAACAAGATATCTAGCATCATGTTCACATCCTTTCACCAATCATCATATCTTTGCATGCAAGTGATAGAGGATAGAAATCATTGCCTTGACATGTCCACCCATGCAAGCCCCATATCTCAACAGATCAGGCCGAGTGTGACGAATCACTTCATCTCATCAGTTGTCTCCACTAGGCACGTTTCAAGATCCTATAAGGGAAAACATAAGGGATCGGAAGGAATCAATCTGCAAATAGTATAGATCCTACAAATAGACTATTCTAATGCATAGTGTCATGGATGATGATCTACCTACACAATCCCTCCCTCCAGGAAAGGATTATTATCCATCCTGGCTACAAATGTTGGTAGAGTATGTTCTCCATTCCGTGAAGCAGAGAATGTCCCTCTTTGATATAATTAGTTCGACTTGGAGAGTAGATGGAAATTTAGGAATCTACACTAAGGTCCAGTTGTTTCAATTGACTATCTTGATGTTGAGGCTTGAGGTAGAATATTTGAATAGTTGGTCAGTGGCACTTTGCGAGCAATGGATATTGAGAGGAGGAAATTGGATGTTCTTCTAGTCAACCAAGGACTCAAATCATTCCATGGTTGAGTAGGCCTCGTGCTATAGACAAAGGTCCAATCAAGTCATCTGAATCGCAATTGGACAAGTGGAACACACCCCATAGCAAAATCAATAGGCCAACTTTAGGGGTAAAAATCTATTTTTACCCCGCGAAATATGGAAAAATCAATTGGAAAGATGGAATTGGTTAAGCAAGTAGAGGCAATATCAAGATTACGACAAGCGATATCCATTTTCCAAGAAGCAGTATTGGTCTAAAAAGATGGTTTTCCTACAAATTAAGAGCCTATAAAGTAAGGTGAAGAGATCATTTTTCAGGTTGGCACTTTGGGGAATTTAAGAGTTTCTTGTAACCAGAGCTATTTGATCAATACCCCCTCAGATACAAACATATTTTTAAGACCATATGCTTCATGAGATTCATCCCCTACGTTATGTTTCAATTTGTGCTTCTTTTTGTGCATGTGTTCTTGTAAAAGACACCATCTCATTTTGGCTTCTTGTATCATATCCCCATTAATAAAAGCTCAAGCAACAAGTTATATAGCATGTTCAATGTAATTGTGTGTTGTATGCTTATGATATTGAAGTGATTTCCTGTTAATAATGACCACTTCTTCTCATTTCTCTTAATGTTTAATGATGTGCAGAGGGTACCTCCATGGATTTAAATATTTGAACATATTTATTGTTTGATGCATGTTTTAATGATATGGTATATCTATTAGAACTATTGAATTATTAATTTCTCAGCATGTTATTCTGGTCCATAAACTATGAGATTCATTCTTACAATGCCTCGCATGTTTATTGTGTATTTTTTTTTATCCATCATTTCACCCATATTTAAATCAATTGTCTAAAACACTCATGGAAAAATTCCTCTTGAGGCTAAAAGTTCTAATATCTGCACTGAGATTGTTTGAGGACCAAGAATTATATAAGAAAGAGGAAAAAGCTTACCCACATTTTTGCATAATTTTTGTTATTACAAGTATGGATTTAAGGCTCATCCTGAGTATTATCCCCTGGGGTGCCTCGACATCGTTCCAATGACAACCTCGAACATCTCAAGGGACAACATATGAAATGGCATTGTTTCTGTGGAACGAAATTTGAAGATATTTTTCCCTATGGATACAACATTGCAAGCTCTGATACTTGAAGGTGAACGAGTTTCAGGAACTTGGTTGTTGATTATTTCACCTATAGACTCAATAGAGTAATGATATGGCATCCAACAGAAGATACACTAGAAATAACTCAGATCTTGAGAATACTCCAGCATACTCAGATCCATAAAATATTGTGACCTAGAGAAATCTCAGTGAAGGTCACATTACTTCATCTTCAGGTAACCCTAATTTTGAAACATTTTCTTCTGTTATTCATAGAGGTAGTGAATATTTTGAGTTAATTGATATATTGATTGATTCATATTCTACTTCCCAGGTACCTCCTGAACCCCTAATAGATCTACATAATGCTCCCTTAGGATTTTTTCAAGAAGCAAGCTCTTCCCTTAAACCCTTTATGAAAAACCTTGTTAATCCTCCATCCACTGAAGCCCATAACTGTATCCTGCAAAAGCTTATGTCCAACCTTGGAGGAGAAAGAGTAGGGGGGAATTAGCCTCCCCCACCACCTTCAAACCCTTGGGTAATTTCCATATTTGGCCCATTGAACCTCCCCGTGAATGTTCATGACCTCCCTGGAAATTATTTGAAGCTCTTGCCAAAGTATAATGGAAAACCAACTCTATTTGTTGAAGAACACCTAGTGGCCTTCTAGGATTTCTCTAACAACCTATTCATGGAGCATGATGATGTCTTCATGAGTCTTTTTGTTCAGAACTTGGAGGGAAATGTTTGGAAATGGTTCAGAGAGATCCATATAGCCTCAATAGATAGTTGGCAGGCCATCGATTCTACATTCATGAAACAATAGGGGGGGGGAGAGATAGCCTATATTACTTCACTGAATTTGGCTCGCTCAAGAAAATATCCAATGAGCATATTGTTGAATTTAATAGAAGTTTCAACAAACTATAAAACAATATCCCTAGAAACATAAAACCTTTGTAGTAAGCAGATAAAGTCACATATGTTGGGGATTTTGATGCAGAATTTTCCATGGTATTAAGGGAAAGAAGGGCTCCAACCCTGTTGATAATGCAGGATGGTGTAATATAAATTAAAGGTAATATGATTGCATCAGGAAAAATGAAGCAAAAACCAGATCAGATAAAAAGAAAAAAGGTTAGAGAATAATTTGGTCCTTCGGATCCAATCCAAGATTCCCATGAAGCTCGAATGTATGAGATGTCTAGAATGATCAGGAAATTGACAAATAAGATGTCTAGATTTGAACTAGAGAATAGTAATGCCAATAAGGTCCCTTAAGAAGGAGGGGTGAGAAACCTTAACCACTTCAAAANTAATAGAAGATTCAACAAACTATAAAACAAGATCCCTAGAAACATAAAACCTTTGCAATAAGCAGATAAAGTCACATATGTTGGGGATTTTGATGCAAAATTTTCCATGGTATTAAGGGAAAGAAGGGCTCCAACCCTGTTGATAATGTAGGATGGTGTAATATAAATTAAAGGTAATATGATTGCATCAGGAAAAATGAAGAAAAAACCAGATCAGATAGAAAGAAAAAAGGTTAGAGAATAATTTGGTCCTTCGGATCCAATCCAGGATTCCCATGAAGCTCGAATGTATGAGATGTCTAGAATGATCAGGAAATTGACAAATAAGATGTCTAGATTTGAACTAGAGAATAGTAATGCCAATAAGGTCCCTTAAGAAGGAGGGGTGAGAAAACTTAACCACTTCAAAAGGCCTTTCAACCTTCAACTCATGAGGAGAGAAAGAAAGAATGAGGAACAACCTATTCAACCTCATGTAAGAACTAATAATGAAAATAACTTGGTGGAGGAAGAGACATATGAAGGATATGTTGATAATATAGAAGAAATACACATGTTACAAGGAGAAAAAAATACCCTGCATCTAACCCAATATGATTATGAATATTCCCTTAACAGTAGGAAGCAAATTCCCAAAAATGAATCAAGCATTAAGGTATTATCCTATGTTCGGTATAGGATGTTTGTTGATGCACTGCAGGCCGAAATGCACAAGAGATATGACCTCAAACCTAGACAGAAGGCAGCCAACCAATATAATCAACCCCAGCCTAAGAAGCCTAGCTCAAGTCTTTCTATAGATAAATTCAAAGAACTAATTAGTATTCCCAGACTAAAGAAGCTAGTGAGCCTTCAAAGATAGAAAGAGAGGTTAAGGAAATTAAAGAATCAGTTTCACCTTTCAACATTGAAAAGGAAATGTCCAAGATCAAGATCCTTTTCTCATTGATGTAGTTGACTAGAAATACTTCATACCACAAACAAATTTAGAAAGTGATACAAGTCAAAGGACAAGAAGGTTCTCTTGATATTGTGAACCTACTGGATGAATCTCCTACTATATTTTTTGGTCCCCACATAGATGATAAGGAAGAGTGTGTTGCACCCTTCTATGTGACCTTAAATATCCATGACAAAATGTTACACAATTGTATGTTGGATTCTGGTATCACATAATCTTATGCTCGAGGTAGTTATGGAAAAACTCGGATTGGAAATAACTAGGCCATATCACGACCTTTATTCATTTGATGCGAGAAAGGTGAAATGTGATGGGTTGATCAAAGATATGGTAGTCACTCTAGCTCAGTTTCTTGTCAAAAGCATAATGATGGATGTGGTAGTGGTTGATGTTCCTACAAACTATGGTATGTTTCTATCAAGGACATGGGCATGAAATTTGGGTCGTACAATGCAGATGGACATTGTTCATGCCTAAGAAAAGTGCAACATAAAGTTCATGCCTGCAAATAAGCTGTGTTGATGTCGAGGGACTAGATAGTCTCTAACACCAACATCTCGACTTCCCGCGGGGCTAGGTGGTTTAGAGCCCCAACAAGAAAACACATTAGACTCCAAGCTAAATCTTCTCTAACCTAAAGTCCAAGCATGAATTCCCTTTTTCTTTGTATATTTTATAATATTTAATTTTTAATGCATTTTATAATTTTTAATTTTTAATTTTAAAGAATAACAAGAAAGTTAAAAGTAAATTAGTTTATATATATAAGTATTAAAAGGTTAACAAATTAAGTTAGTGCATAAATATAATACAAAATATTATTAAAGACAAATTAAACAAATTTAAAAGTTAAAGAAGTAAAAATAACAATGAATAATAGTATTTGAATTATGTTTTGTTTGTTTCATTGTCTTTAAAATATTATTATTAAGGAAATAAAACAGTAACAAATAAAGATGATAAATAAAGAAAATAATATACATATAAAAGATTGAAATAAAGAAACTCAAATGTTTTATTTTTTTATTATTTTTAGTTACATGATGAAAATTAAAATGAAATAGATAAAAAATAAAATAGAAACAATATCAGAGCTAAATATGATCCTTATTGGTGAAATATTTACATATTTTAGGCTTTTAAGCTTTGAGTCATCTCGTGAGTGAAACTCTAATTATTCTAGATGGTTATTCTATTACGGGGTATGGTTCCTTTTATAGGTTTAGCTTCCAAAATTGCATTATGTTTTAAACGTAAGTACATCTTTGATGAAGAAAAGCTGATGCATACACAAATGTTGGGGTATAACCCATGTCCTTCCTAAATTCAGTGTAACATTCTGGTGTCCTTTAAGGTCCTCATAGACATAATGCGGACGACGCCTTGTTCAGTTTGGCGAGCTCTTTTTCCATTACAACCTTAAAATGCAATGGCTATAAAACGCATTACTAACTCCACTCTCTTTATAACGTTTTGTTGAGCCTTTTGACAACGATCACAATGTCTTAGAACTCAAATATTTGATCTTCATTACCTTAACTAGATCAAGCCATTTCCACGTCATAGTTATTTCTTTCTTAGAAATCGTGGCCTTCAAGAGACCGTTATATATGATGAGTGATGATTTCAAAAAGAGATAAATAATAAAGTGGTCATATGGCAATCATGAAATAATTTAAAAACATATTTTAAATTTTGAAGACTTGGCATGGAGTGGTAGTAAGCTCATCACTAAGAGGCTAAGTCATAATATAAAAAGAAGAAACCTGGTATGGACCTTAAAGTCATAATTAAAGTATGGAGAGTGAGTCACGAGTTAAATCTTAA
Source organism: Picea mariana (assembly GCA_032191745.1). Taxonomy (NCBI): domain Eukaryota; kingdom Viridiplantae; phylum Streptophyta; class Pinopsida; order Pinales; family Pinaceae; genus Picea; species Picea mariana. The sequence goes on from JASDQU010106225.1 coordinate 90,141, forward strand.
AAAAGGCACATGTAAACATATGGGCAAAATTTGAAATGGCTTTAGTTGGATTTGAAAACTTATTCACTTGGTAAGGTGGTGTATTGAAAAAGAGTGATATATAAGGAATCTAAGGTATGTTGTGTCAATGTGAAAAAATAGGACTACACAAATAATGTGAGTGAGGAAATGGATATTATTAGCAATAAGTCAAGTGCTTTGATAACTTTTCCAGGAACATTGCGCCATCTTTCATGAGAGTGGGTGAAATTTTTCGCAAGCATTTTGATTTAAGGGGGAGTCTGACAATGCTTTGCCAGCTAAGTATCATTGACCAAAAATGTAGTCAATAAGTTGCAATGCATTATTACTTCTGTATATATTAAATAATACTAGATAGGTGGGACCCCTTGATAAAAACAATAATAGAAAGCGCTCTTCTGATTTGCGCTCATAATTACCTTACCAAAAAGATTCACAGTTTTGAAGAATAAGAGTGGAAATCCTAACCTATTTCCATGTGCAACTAATGGATGATAATGGTGCTAGCAATTTGATTTCAAAATAAAGGAAATGTTTATTGTATTAAACATATTAGTCCACTCTTGCTACCCTTAGGTTTCGATATATTGTTTCAAATATCATCCATATGCCACTCATGGTATATTTGCATACAAGGGAAAATGATTATTAAGTGAATATAATACTCCACTAGCAAGGAATGTGGGACATATTATTTCGAGGCTAAGCATTAAATGGACATATTATAGTTATGAAGTTCATATGAGGGGCTGATTCGACTTTGAATTTGGAAATGGAACATTATGTTCTATGCATATTAGATATACGATGGCAATATTTTATGATTGGAACAAGTTTTTTTTTTTGGAAATTGAAAGCGCTCTATGTTTGGCTAGGGTTGATGACATTAAATGAGAAGATAAAGGAAGCGACGTGCATTTACTGCACGTCATTCTTACCCTATCTCGAAGCTACCGCCTTCACTTTCTCCTCGCATTCATTTTGTTACTCTAGTTAGTAGTGCCTCAATTGTGCTCGGTCGTTGGCGGAAAAATAGTTGTTCTCTTAAGCTTTTTGGCATTCTTCTCATAGGTATGTTGGATCTTATCTCTCCATTCATGATGGTCAACTCTACCCCAGATAAAATTATTATGTTGGACCTTATAGTTTGCATGCAGAATGTGTTTGTTTTCCAAAGATTTTAATGGATTTACTGTCGGAATTTTGGTCATGTAACTCGCATTTTGAATTGGGTTTCTTCTTGTTGGCATTAAAATGTTTCAAACTGGAAATAGCGTTTGGCATTTTATTATGTTTGAAATATGTGGTTGCATATGCATGGAGCGAAGGTGATATTACTATGATGTGGTGGTTGGCAATTAGTTGTGGGTGAAGATAATCCGGTTTCCCTCATTTCATACGATTACTTTTTAGGGTTTCCTATGTAAAAGAAAATATGCAGTTGGGTATTGTGACTATTGTGTAGCACCCTCACCCTAGAGGATGTGCAAACTTATTTTTACCACAGCTTAGATGGTGTGGGTGGCCTATGTGTTTTATCATGTTCTCTTTTGATGGAAAAGAGTCACGTTTTTCTTATCCCACAACCCACATTTCAAACCCTACGCCTATATTCCTACTCCAAGCCTCGCTTCCCCTTCCAATACACATGAGAATGAATAAAAAAAAATCCATGTTTGAATTTTTGTTGAGTTATTTGACCCATAGTCGATTTCACGATTATTGTGTTGTATCCTTACTGCACATCCACACTTTCGAATTCTCGCAGCCATTTCGTACTATTCTTGCCACTGTTTTAAAAGAAAGGTGATGGAACCCTGTGTATTATCTTACAGTCACTCTGGAAGTAAATATTTTGGCTTTTCTTGTAGCCATACCTTGAGGCTTGTGCATATTTAAATAGACCATTATTTGTATATTATTATTTATTTGTCTCAACTAATTAGTTAAGCTAATTGAGCTTAACAAAAGAAAGGTAGTTGAACTACCATAACTTATTGGGAAAGAATAAAAGTTCAATCAAAAGAAGAGACAAGGGAGGAGAGAACATAAGGAGAACTTCTGATATAAGATCTACTTTGTACTTGTGAGATACTTCTTTTCTTTATTCATTCTGAGTTTACTATAAAGCTAAACCATCTTGATGAAAGTAGGGTCTTATTGAAGGTAGTAGGATTCAAAATTGAATCATATCTGTTAGTGTCGGAAGTCACCCCTGGATTGTAGCAGGAGCAGAGCCCGACGCCCATCAGTTTGTGTCACGATTTGTTTAATGGGGTGATCAAATGGAGGTTAACTCAAGACGATGTGGCTCTAACTCTGAAACTAGGCCAGGCATGCATGGGCAAATGAGGTCTTAGATAACTTCAGATAGTGAGTTGTAGTAAGGGTGAGTAGGGGGAAGACTTGTATCAGAAAGATGCAAGGGTCTGTCGTAAACATCAGGTCTCTAACAGACTGTAGAGGAAAACATCTAAACGCTTGATCTTCTTACATTCAAATGCAGAAAACAAGAGAATACAACAATGCAACAATAAATCCTTTATCATAACATAATTGCAACCATTCACACGAATCAGTTGATCACAAACTCTCTTAGTATGAGATGAAAATCAGATGGAGTGAGAAGACCGTCTGTCATTAAACAAGAAATATTACATACCAATACATAACCAGAGAACTAGAGTCTGTTAAAACTTTACAATCGGGAGCTGTGCTCTACCATCGATGCTTACAAAAATGGCAAAAACGCCTACATATACTAAAAAACAACAACAATAGCAAAAACAAGACGCTTCATTAAAAATATTGCAGCTACATGTCTTCTGACAGTTTGCGCATGCAGACTCTGGTCGATCGTGCACCCAAGACTTGGTGTCCCCTCGGCCAAATCAGATGGCTATTCTTTGTCAGATGCCACCTTAATTGCACATGGCTCCTGCAAGGGAAGTAGCTGAGCCATTAAGATCCGAGCTAGCGTGTGAAGACCTCCTTGACGAGTCGAGAACTCGGCATGGCTTCTCTAGAAAAATGGGTACACAGGACCCTCTCGAGTAGTCTGCTTGCCAAACCCTCCATTCCTCGCATTTAATGAATGAGGAGAGGCCTCAACCACCCTTTCTCGCCTTCATTTACTCCAAGTGAAAACCAGGATCGAGGTCAGATCAAATGGCACTTGGAGATCACGGTGATTCCTTTTGTGAACATACACGACGCCTTCTGCCCCTCTCGAATAGCTCTTTTCTTTCCCAAGTGACCCCGGGCTGTGACCATGTGCTCATTCCCAAGGCGCCTTCGATGTTCGCGAATGGGGAGGAGCTAATCCTTGCTTTTTGAAATCGTGATGAGTGAAACGCCGAGACAGCTTAATCTGGCACCATGCGTCCCTCTAGATCTGACGGCTTTGAACTCTCTCGACGATGCCATGGGCCCGGGCCCTAGACACTCTCGGCACCTCGTGCATCGGGGATATGAAGGAGCTGCTCTTTGTGCATCGGAGTCGCGATGAGCCTAATCGCACACCAGGTGTCTCCTGTGGACGGATGGTTGAGATTGCCTCGTGATACTACAGGCCCTACTTTGAGCACCTTCGACGCTTTCGGGCTTCGGGGTTTCGAGAGATAGGACAACATGGAACCTTTACCCCTCGAACTCCCGATTGCCGAAACACCGATGCGAGTGGATCTCGCGCCACGCATCCTATGGATGGATGGCTGTTATCTTTCCCTGCACACAATATGGGCGCCATCCATTGCATTATCTTCGGCGCACCTTTCTATTCGTGATTTCCCGCCAACCGTTGATATGCTCGTATGGATGGATCCAGACCATTAACACTATAATTTTGCCCGCTCGCTTGATTTTAAGTCCGAAAAGGACTTCTTCTATTCACTGCTCTTGGGCGCTCCTCGTGCAACCTGCAGACCTGGATATCCTGATGCCGAAGACAAGTAATGTTGCTAACATTAGGCTCCATGGGGGATAGAGTCGTCCCTGTGATGCTCTAAGGACTCATTTTGCAGTTTTAGTGCCTTGCTGTTGGGCTATAGAGTCGGGCTCAAAACATCCCACTGCTGAAAATACAAGCCGAAAAATAAAAGAAACAAAATAAAGATACATGCTCAAAGGAGCTTATTTATATACAATCCTAAACTAATAAAACACTTTACATGGGGCTAGGTGAAAGCAAATTTCCACCATAGCCATTCAAGCAGCTTTCTGGATAGAAGCTCCTTCCTTCTATCAATGATCATCAGCAGATGGTGTAAATGTGACAGCAGAACGGTTACACTCTTCAACTCCTCCTTGCAGGCTGGAGTTGAGATGAAATAGGGCGGCTCCAAGGCATAAGGGAAATGCCACTCCATGTATTCGCTGACAGGGTCATAGAATGAGTGGTGAATTTCTGAAAATTGGCGACAGGAAGCCTCCTCTGCTACACAGCTGTTCTCATGTGGCTGAATATCTCTGACAAGCATAGGTGAGTGGACAACTGTCGTAGGCTCACTGATCTCGGGTGGTGGTTTCTCTTTGACTGGCTCTGGATAGGAAAAGAAATGTGCGCTTAGCTGCTCTTCTGGTTCCTCCTCCTCTTTTCCGTGCACTCCCCCATCTTGTGAAATGGGAACGGTCTCCCGATCCTTCTCTTCAATCCCAAATGTAAATACATCATGGGAAATCTCATGAAGAAAGAAAGAGCAATTCTCTTCCACAATGGCTTCTTCGTTTAAATCTGAGACAGCAGGCTCATCGGGGGCAGATGCTAAC
>JASDQU010106225.1:94978-115384 GCA_032191745.1 Picea mariana
AGAAGCTCCTTCCTTATGTCAGTGATCACAAACAGTTGATGTAACCGTGACAGCAGAACGGTCACACTCTCCAACTTCTCCTTACAAGCTGAAGTTGAGATGGGATATGGCGGCTCCAAAGCATAAGGGAAATGCCACTCCATGTATTCGCCGACAGGGTCATAGAATGAGTGGCAAATTTCAGAAAATTGGCGACAGGCAGCCTCCTCTGCTACACAGCTATCCCCATGTGGCTGAATATCTCTGACAAGCATAGGTGAGTGGACAACTGTCGTAGGCTCACTGATCTCGGGTGGTGGCTTCTCGCTGACTGGCTCTGGATATAAAAAGAAATGTGCACTCAGTCGCTCCTCTGGTTCCTCCTCTTTTCCATGCACTCCCAATCTTGTGAAATTGGAATGGTCTCCCAATCCTTCTCTTCAATCCCAAATGTAAATACATCATGGGAAATCTCATGAAGGAAGGAAGAGCAATCCTCTTCCACAATGGCTTCTTCATTTAAATCTGAAACAGCAGGCTCATCGGGGGTAGATGCTAACGCATCCAAGAAATCTTCAATAATATCTTCAAAAGAGCTACTTAGATCATCTGCCTCGAAGACTGGAAAATCCTCTTCGCTCTCTTCAGATTCCAATTTTGCACATTGGGGAGTGGGGAATATCGCCTGCTCCACTAGTTCACTCAGGTCATCTTCTTCCTCCCAGGCTGGAAAATCCTCTGCACAGTCTTCAGATTTCAACCTTTCTAATTGAACAGAGAGATACTTCACCAGTTCCCTCGGCTCACTCAGGGTGTCTTCTTCCTCCCTGGGATCTTCATCACTTCCATAACACTCCTATGATGCAGACAAATGGGGAGGAGAAAGGAATGATTTCTGATCCAGGTCGTCAGGATTATCCTCACAGCCTATGTCAGAAATAGCGTCATTTTGTATAGAGTTGTGGTATCCCTCACCACAGTTATGACAAATTAACTCGAAGGGATAAAACTCCTGAAAATAGGCGATGAAAGTTGCATGAAACTCTGAAAGTGAAGAAATTCTAGCAGGGGGTAAAGAATGATACCATTTGCGTGCATCCCCTGCTAACGAGAACATGAACATCTTAAGTAATACATCCTCATGATGTATCTCCCACTGACGCATGAGTTCATGAAACTCACTAAGGTGTTGAGCAGGGTTTTCCTCTTCACATTTTCCAAATATGGGCAAATAATCTCCCCATTCATTCAGAGAGGGGACAACATTAGGAAAACCGGGAATAGCAGAAAAATAAAAAGGAGCAAACCTGCGAGCAAGGATTTTCTCCATATCGAACCAGTGGAGTCGCCAATCGATCCTTGAATCATGGAGTCGCCAGGTGAAATATGCGCAGCCTCGAATGTGTATGGTCCTTGTTCACCATCAAAGACCAGATCCTAACGTTGTTGTTACCCCAGGAAGCTTCTCAGGTTGAGAAAGAAGCTGCTGAAACCTTCTCGAGAAAGCTCCTCTGGGTCAGCTTTCAGGTGTGCCAACAGTAGCCACAACTGAAACAGTGAAGTGGAAACAATGGAGTCACCACAGTGGAGTTGTCAGGTGAACCGTAGCAATCTTGAAGGGCTCTGATGTCTGATGCACCTTCAGAATCAGAGGCTCAATGTCGTTCTGCCTAGGCAAAATCTTCAACTTCTTCCTCGGCAACGGCGCCATAAATGTTAGCGTCGAAAGTCACCCCTGGATTGCAGCAGGAGCATAGCCCGACGCCCATCAGTTTGTGTCACGGTTTGTTTAATGGGGTGATCAAATGGAGGTTAACTCAAGATGATGTGGCTCTAACTCCGAAACTAGGCCAGGCATGCATGGGCAAATGAGGTCTTAGATAACTTCAGACAGTGAGTTGTAGTAAGGGTGAGTAGGGGGAAGACTTGTATCAGAAAGATGCAAGGGTCTGTTGTAAACATCAGGTCTCTAATAGACTGTAGAGGAAAACATCTAAATGCAAGATCTTCTTACATTCAAATGCAGAAAACAGGAGAATACAACAATGCAACAATAAATCCTTTATCATAACATAATTGCAACCATTCGCACGAATCAGTCGATCACGAACTCTCTCAGTATGAGATGAAAACCAGATGGAGTGAGAAGACTGTTTGTCATTAAACAAGAAATCTTACATACCAATACATAACCAGAGAACTAGAGTCTGTTAAAACTTTATAATCGGGAGATGTGCTCTACCATCGATGCTTACAAAAATGGCAAAAACGCCTACATATACTCAAAAACAACAACAACAGCAAAAACAAGACGCTGCATTAAAAATATTGCGGCTGCATTAAAAATATTGCGGCTTCTTGAAATCATGATGAGCGAAACGCCGAGACAGCTTAATCTAGCACCATGCATCCCTCTAGATCTGACGGCTTTGAACTCTCCCGACGATGCCGTGGGCCCGGGCCCTGGACACTCCCGGCACCTCGCGCATTAGGGATATGAAGGAGTTGCTCTTTGTGCATCGGAGTCGCGATGAGCCTAATTGCGCACCAGGTGTCTCCTATGGACGGATAGTCAAGATTGCCTCGTGATACTGCAGACCCTACTTTGAGCGCCTTCGATGCTTTTAGGCTTCGGGGTTTCGAGAGATAGGACAACATGGAACCTTTACCCCTCGAACTCCCGATTGTCAAAATGCCGACGTGAGTGGATCTCGCGCCACGCGTCCTCCGGATGGATGGCTGTTATCTTTCCCTGCACACAATATGGGCACCATCCATTGCGTTATCTTCGGCGCACCTTTCTATTCACGATTTCCTGCCAACTATTGATATGCTCGTATGGATGGATCCAGACCATTAACACTATAATTTTGCCCACTCGCTTGATTTTAAGTCCGAAAAGGACTTCTTCTGTTCACTGCACTTGGGCGCTCCTCATGCAACCTGCAGACCTGGATATCCCGATGCCGAAGACAAGTAATGTTGCTAACAATATCTTTTAGCAACTTGTTTCTAAAGGTTATGATCTTTCTTTGACAGTTTGTATGTTCTTGTTTACTTGTGGATTAGATTTCATGACTGATAAAGGATATTTTGCAGAGTCAAGTGGAAACACTTTTATGATAAGATGATCCAGATCTTTAGCTTTAGTTTCTTTTGTTTTCAGATTCTTTTTGTATTGTGTCCATCGAAGACTTCTAAATCTGAGTTTGGTCCCACCCTCGCAGGGGTTTGTAAGGAGAATTTTTCTTTGTATCTCAGAATGAAATTAATATAAAAATCAGATTTTTTATTTCAGTTTCACATGTGTATCGTAATGATATTGTTCATATTTTACTTTTATTCTCGTCTCTTTTCCTATACACACTTATGTATATATTTGTTTTCTTTATTTTGCACAATTACATATAGCATATAAAATCATCCTTAGTCCCTAGTACATATTACATGTGGATTAAGAGATTGTTTTGAATTAAAGGCTATAAAATCCGGGTGACATTCCCAACTATCTTGCCTTAGCTTGGCAAGATCTGAAAATGTGTGAGTAAGGTTCTTCATACCTTTTCCTAAACATTTATTTGGCGACCATATTGGGGATATCTTTCCTTATCTCTCTGGTGAATGTATTTTATATTTCTTTTTTGTCTGATTACTCTTTGACTAATTTTTTCCATGACAATACCTATTGTGAGACAACCCAATATTGGAGGTGGTCTTGGCGACCAAACCAGCATTGCCTTGAATATATTTAATACTATCTTAGCAATTGCTAATACTCATGCTAAACTTCACAACTCTTGGGAGGTGATTGCCACGGACATAAACATACGTGAACATTGGGAATCCAGGAAAAGGCAGCCCAGAAATTAGTAGTGACCTAATTTTCCATTTCATGTCCTCTAACTCTTGTATTTCGCGAAGAAGAAGAGGATTGTCTCCTAAAAGTACTCTTATTTTTGAAATAGGGAGGAGAAAGTTTTTTTTACAAACACAACAAAGTTCTCTTAGGCGAACCCTATCTGATTCTATTAGTTCATCTTCATCTCCCATGCCTATCACCTTCAATATGATGTCTTTGGGTAGTGGTAGTGGCACTAGAGGTTTCACCTCCTCAAAACCCTATGTTTCATCTATGATTGGTAGTATCTATAGTCATCAATTCCCTATTCAATCCACTACCAATCCTGCTAAGCTCATTTAGAAATATGGAATTTTTCGATTTGAGGAAGATGCTACAACTACCCCCTAACACGTTTCTTCTCCCTTGAATCTTGCACCATCAACCCAACCATTACCGAAATTTAAAGATCATTTGCCTAGGTTCTCAATAAATGGTACCGTTACCACAAATGAACACCTAGTAGCATTTTCTAATGTTTTTCATAACATAGGGGATAACGATAACGATACTTGCATGTGTTTGTTTGTCAATTCTCTTGAAGGGAAAGATGCAACAGATTTTTTTTTATCTCCCGCCCAAAATCCTTTCAACTTGGGAATAATTGATTGATTGGTTCAAGTCTACTTATGGACAGCCCAAGAGTCCAATTGATCAGTTAAGGGAATACAAAAATATTTCCTATAAGGATGATGAAACTATTAAATCTTTTAACCTTCATTTCACTAATCTATATAATCAAATCCCTGAACTAATCCATCCTCAAAATCAAGCTACTTTCATGCGTTATTATAATTCTATACCTTTGCCTTATCGTCATAGACTCAAAGAAAAGGATATTGACAATCTTGATTCTACCCTTCAGGCTTCCCTAGAATATGAAGAGCAACTAGAAATAACGGGTCTTCCTAAGAGAGACTTTGTCAAGCAAACAGATATGTCCACCATTCTACAACTCATGCAAGATATGAACAATAGGATGATAGCCTATGAACAACAAGGACTTCCTTCTTCCTCTACTTCTGGGATTTCTCCTCTAGTGCCTTTTAGAAATACCAATGAAAACACTTTTCATCCAAACGTCATAATGACTCGCAATTGGTGTAAATTCTGTGAAGAAAATCATGATGAGAACACCTGCGAAGATAAAACAAATGCTAGAGATAATATATTTGGCAAAATTCCTAATACGACGATCGTTGTTTTAGATTGGGCTGAACCAGAGGATGTTATGGTAGTCAATATCAGGAATAAATCTTACATTGCCAAGCGAAAATTTGATCTTCCCCGCACTTCTTCTGCCCCAAGCTCATCTTCTCAAAGTGTTGATATACAAACTGTCATAACTTCAAGTGATCAAGGAGTATCTTCTCCTCTTCCCTCTTCTAAGTACAATATTCTTAACCAATTATCTAATATCAAAGTTGATGCTACCCTTTTGGACATGGTTGTCATCCCAGAACAACATAAGCATATTAAGGACTTTATGGAAGTAAGGTTTCCACCATAGACAATGTATTTGAAGAGTTGAAGGAAGAGGATTCAACAATAAATAGGATAAGTGTAAATAACTTTAGGAACCCTGTAAAAAACCCCCTTTCTATATTTCAGTAAAAATCATGGATGAAATAGCTCATTGTTTCCTAATTGATGGCAGATCTGGTCCAAGTGTGATGTCTAAAATTATCATGGAAGAGCTTGTCTTATCTTGTACCAAGGAAAACTCTATAAACATGCTCTCTTATAATAATTTACAACAAGAAACTATAGGTGAAATCAAGGATGTAACAGTAGTTTTGTGTGCACATCCTGAGATAAGAACAACTCTCAATATCCAAGTAATTGACATGTTGGTGAGTAACTGCTCAATTATTTTGGGAAGGGACTGGAAAGCCTTAACTAATGGATACCTTTCACTTACAGGTAAACATTTATCCATCCCTCGAAATGGAAATAACATTATAGTTCTTAGGGAAGGAATAATTTCACCTTATATAGAGAGTGTTCCCCAACCCAATGTAAATTATCTCGAAGAAGATTTAGGGGTGTAGTCTATATTTGTTGATGAAGGTGACACTATACTTGAACCAATTTATTTTGATGATGGTATGTGGCACATGTATTTCGATGGCTCATGTTCAAATGAAGGTAATGGAGATCACATTATTCTATATTCTCCTATAGGAAAAATTCACAATTTCTCTTATAGGCTGGAATATGCTTGTACAAACAATGTTGTTGTGTTTGAGGCCTTGTTGTTGGGAATTGAAAATGCATATAACCTTGGTTGTGGCCACCTTACATTATTTGGTGATTTTGAACTTGTTGTGAATCTTGTATGGAAAATTTAAGTACCAAAAAATAAGTTACTTAAGCGTTATACCCAAGATCTTTGGATGTTGACTTCAAATTTGTTATCATTTAACATCACTCATGTTAAAAGGGAACTTAATTCAATGGCTGATAGATTTTTTTTTTTTACAGCTTCTCCTACTTGGCATCTTTTACCTCAAAGACCTAATTGTGTGTGCTAATCTCTATACCATCCTCACCTCCCCAAAAACGGAGAATCATGGCAGGTTTTCCCAAGTGATGAAGGCATTTGCGCTTTCATACAAAATGAACCTTTTAATCCCAAGGAAATCATCTCTGTTGAGGATGAAATTTTTTCTAAAGGCTTGACTCCTCTCCAAATTTCAATTTCATCAGGTGATGTAGGAAACAAAGAAACACATAAAGAAGAGGAGTCGAAAAGGAAAGTTGGTGACACCATTTCCTTGAATATTGGGACATTCAAATCTCCAAGGATCATTAAATTAGGTGCCCGATGTTTTGATGAAGAGAAAGAAAAATTCACGGAATTACTCTGTGAGTTTCAAGATGTTTTTTCCTAGTCATACCAGGATCTTCGTGGTTTTGATCCTACTCTCATACAACATGCCATTCCTATCAAGGAAGGGGAAAAACCAGTTAGGCAAAGGCAAAGACCTATTAATCGTACGCTTGAAGCCACTATTAGGAAAGAATTGGAAAAATTGTTGAAAGCTAATATAATATTTCTTGTTAAGTATTTTGAGTGGGTTTCAAATATGGTCCTTGTTTGAAAAACTACCAGTTAGATCAAATTATGTGTCGATTTCTACACATTAAATAGGGAAAGTATCAAAGACCATTTTTTGCTTCCTAATATGGAGTTGAATTTACAACAAGTTGTAGGGTGTCAAATGATGTCCTTACTTGATGGTTTTTCTGGATATAATCAAATCATGGTAAAAAGGATTGACAGATATAAAACCACATTTACCACACATTAGGGAACATTTGCTTATGAACGTATGCCATTCGGTTTATCTAATGCAGGTGCCACCTTTGAAAGAGATATGCAGATATATTTTGATGATCTAATTAGTAAGAGTATCCAAGTTTATCTTGATGATTTGACTATTTATTCTAAAAACTGGTTGGATCATTTCGGTCATCTTAGAAAAGTTCTCATGTGTTGCAGAAAATTTGGCGTTTCTTTAAATCCTTCCAAATCTATTTTTGGTGTCACGAAGGGTAAGCGTGTTGATCACATTTTATATGATTCAGGAATAAGTATACATCTTGAGAGGATTAGTTCCATTCTAAACCTCCCTAGCCCCACCTCCAAGAAAGAAGTTCAAGTTTTCATGGGCATTATTAATTGTGTTCGTAGATTTGTTCCTAATTTTGTTATCATGGTTAAACCAATCCAGAATATTTTGAAGCAAGATCGTTCATTTTCTTGGACATATGATGTCAAGAATGCTTTCGTTAGGATTAAGAAGGAGATTAGTTATGTGCCAGTTTTGGCGAAACCGGATTTTGAGAGAGATTTTATAGTATATACCAATGCCACGAAGGAAGCAATTTCTGCTATCTTCTTACAATGTGATGACCAGAACAATGAAAAACATGTAGATTACATGATTCAAAGTCTATCAAATTACAAGGTCAAATATTTTTATATTAAGAAACATGCTTTCTCTCTTGTCAAAGCTATAGAAAAATTTTGCCATTTTATTTTGGGGAAGCATACACAGGTAAAAGTCCCTTTTCCTATTGTCAAGTTTCTATTTTCACAAACTTATATTTCAGGAAAACTTGCACATTGGCTTGCCAAAATTCAAGAGCATGATTTGAAAATTATGACTTCAAAGAAAATCAAGGGACGAGACTTAGCTCTTCACTTAGCTCAACATCCTGAACCAAGTGAAGAACTAGACGATCAAGATAATCCTCTTTCATCACTATTTTATATTGAAAATTAAAATATCTCTATATCTGAGCATCCTTAGTATAAGAATCTGGTGTATTATTTGTAGTTACAAAGGTGCCCAAATGAGTTGGATCCTCATCAAAGAAGGAGACTTTGCCTTGAAGCTTCTAAGTATATCATTTTGAGAGACTCCTTGTTTAGAAGATCTGTTGATGGTTTGTTGTTGCGATGTGTAAACGATGAAGATGCACGGAAATTATTACACGAAGTACATGGATCATCAACATATGCCATCCATATTGGTGGTCATTTTTATGCTAAAGCTAAGATCATAAGAAATGGTTATTACTCGCCTTTGATCTTTCATGATTCTTATAAATTTGCAAGGTCATGTGATAAATGCCAAAAATTTGTTGGTAAAGAACGTCTTTATGCCATGCCTTTACAGCCTGTCCTTCCAAATTTTTCTTTTTCTATGTGGGTTCTAGACTTTATCAGTCCAATAAATCCTTCATCCTCTACATGACATATCTTTATTTTGACAGCTATTGATTACTTTACTAAGTGGACTGAGGTTGTCCCCCTTAGAAATGCGCAATATGAACAAGTAATCTATTTTCTAGAGTCTAATATTTTTTCCAGATTTGGCCTTCCATTACAAATCATTACAGGCAATGGTCCAACTTTTATTTCTACAAAATTGACCCAATTTTTGTCTAAACTAGGTGTCAATCATTTCACTTAATCTGCTTATTATCGTCAAGGAAACAAAAAAGAAGAGTCTACTGATAAAAACCTGGTCAGGATTATAAAGAGAATTATACAATACAAACCTTGCCAGTGGCACACACTTCCAACTTATTCCCTTTGGGAAGACCATACGACCATCAAAGCAAGTACCGACTTTACTCCCTTTCAGCTCGTATATGGTCAAGAGGCTATTCTTCCTATTGAACTAGAGCTTTCTTCCTTACAATTGATGCTACAGACTAAAGAATTAAATTATTTTGATGTTTCTCAAAGTATAAATACACTGCTAGCCTTTGTTAAATTTTCACTATGGTTTAACTCAAGTATGAGGTTTAATTAATTTTATCATTAGCATGAATTGAACCATAACTACTGCAACAATACATTAGCTAACTACAATAAACCAAGATCACAAGAACAATAACCATGCAAAAGAACATAAGAAGTATCCTAGGAAACCCTTCTCAACAAGGGAAGAAAACCCAACCAATCCTTTTTTATATTCTTCAAGAGAAAGACCTCCCTCACCATCACCAAACCTAGCACACAAGATGGTGTTGTAATTCTCATAATTTCAGACCACAACTTCTGAAATCATGAGATGACACAATGATAAGTGTGTTTCCTCAAAGGGGAGTCACCTTTATTTATACAAGACTTATCACATCAAATGATGTGTCTATTGGCACAATAGGTCCGACCTCAATAACTCAGAATATAATTAATAATTACAATATTAATTATCTTTTACATTAATTATCTTTTACTTTATGGTGGGGCCGGCCTGTACCCTTTATATCACAATTAGGGTTACAGGTAAATCTTACTCTTAGAAAATATATCAAGGGATCTCACACACCTACTAGTGCTCAGCCACTAGGGGCACGTCCAAGTCAATAGATCTCTATCTCACTGTATCTCACAGGAGAATCATTTGAACACACACTCACTAGTGCTCAACCACTAGGATCATGTCCACCTATGCTCAGCCAAAGGGATGTCCTACTCAATAGATCTCTATCTCACTGAGTCTCACAGGAGAATCATCTGGAGTACCACATCGTCTCACTCTCACTCAGAGGAGATCAATGCACCCATCACATGGGAACCTCCACCCCTCACAGGGGCACACAAAGTTCCATCTCCATCTTAGAGAGGAACGACACAACTAATACGATATAGTCCTTTTGAGACACTGATGAAATATATTTTTTGAAATAAAGAAACTCAAATGTTTTATTTTTTTTAATTACATGATGAAAATTAAAATGAAATAGGTAAGAAATAAAATAGAAACAATAATATAATCTTTATTGGTGAAATATTTAGATATTTTATCTTTTTAAGCTTTGAGTCCTTTGCGATTGTGAGTAAAACTCTAATTATTTTAGGTGGTTATCAGCCGCTAAGTACAAAAGTAATTTAACAAAGAAGATCACACATGCTTGAATTTGAATAATAAAGCTTTAAGGTAATCATTTTAAAGATTCCGTCAATCTCCATTTTCCAAGCTCCTCTTGCTACTCTACAAGCCACCCCTCTCATGATTTCTCTTTTTGATGAACAGTTAAGTAGTTGGGGTCGTTTTGGCTCAACGAACTAAAACCCGTACGGGATAGAAACGCGTGTAGATTTTCTTTGTTTAATAAAAGATTATTCTTTGGTAAATATTGCTCTTATGGACTTATCGACGTCTCCATGTTGGTTTGCCGGAAATAGACTAGTTGCTTGTTGTAACAAACGTTAGAATGTCTTCAACAATCGAGATTGCAATCTCTATTACGGGGTATGGTTCCTTTATACGTTTAGCTTCCAAAATTGCATTATGTTTTAAATGTAAGTACATATTTGATGAAGAAAAATTGATGCATACACAAATGTTGAGGTATAACCCATGTCCTTCCTAAATTCACTGTAACATTCCGGTGTCACCCATGTCCTTCCTAACCCATGTCCTTCCTAAATTCACTGTAACATTCTAGTGTTACCTCGGCAATAATGTGTACAATATATGCTTGAGTGAAAAGTGATCTCTCCTCGTCATCAAAGCCTTGTGGATTAGTCCATCATCGTTACTGCACATAATGAGAATACTGTGTTCGATATAACATACATTAGGATGCAGCATCAAACTGGTATTGCAAATCTTGTTTTATACACCCCCCAATTTCTAGTCGGAGCCTATTTGCAATCTCAACAGATTAGAATAATCATTCGAAAAAAAACTCCACCAATTTTAAGTCTCCCCAAAACTTTAAATGAAACATTGGAATCTAATGTTGAAGTCGTCTAGTAGTTATAATACAAAGGAATACCACTATGAGACGATATCCATTTGTCATGATATTTTTCTGAGTTCCTTTAAAGAAGTGTATAGCAGACAAAGCCTTGCCATCCATCTCATAATAATAAAACGACGAGTCTTTTATGAGGTCCTCATTTAAATTTCTAAAGTGATCCGAAAACATATTTGTCACTTGCCAAAGAATTTTTATGCCCAGTAGAAGAGGCATTTCATATTATATACAATCCAAAAGTGTAATTCCTTCATCGATATTTGATGAGCTTGTATTAAGGTCCACCTGTTGTGCGATATTCAACTCTTCTTGCACACTCTTCTTTCAAAGCAAGCTTGGATTTTGATGCTATGTACTCTCGAGGATGCACAGTGAAACGGTCCTTTAAGGCCCTCATAGACATAATGCGGACGACGCCTTGTTTAGTTTGGCGAGCTCTTTTTCCATTACAACCTTACAATGCAATGGCTATAAAACGCATTACTAACTCCAATGTCTTTATAACGTTTTGTTGAGCCTTTAAAAATTTGAAATGGATTTAGTTGCCTTTGAAAACTTATTCACTTTTTTTTATTCAAATGCTATATAGGTAAGGTGGTGTATTGACAAAGAATGATATATAAGGAATCTAAGGCATGTTGTGTCAATGTGAAAAAATAGTACTACACAAATAATGCGAGTGAGGAAATGGATATTATTAGCAATAAGTCAAGTGTCTTGATAATTTTTCCAGGAACATTACGCCAACTTTTACGAGTGGGTGAAATTTTCCGCAATCATCCGCAATCATTTTGATTTGAGGGGGAGCCTCGCAACGCTTTGCCAGCCAAGTATCGTTGACCAAAAATGTAGTCAACAGGTTGCAATGCATTATTACTTCTATATATATAAAATAATACTAGATAGGTGGGACCCCTTGATAAAAACAATAATAGAAAGTGCTCTTCTTATCTGCGCTCATAATTACCTGACCAAAAAAATTCACAGTTTCGAAGAATAAGAGTGGAAATCGTAACCTATTTCCATGTGCAACTAATCAATGATAAGGGTGCTAACAATTTGATTTCAAAATAAAGGAAATGTTTATTGTATTAAACATATTAGTCCACTCTTGCTACCCTTAGGTTTCGATATATTGTTTCAAATATCAACCATATGTCACTCATGGTATATTCGCATACGAGGGAAAATGATTATTAAGTGAATATAATACTCCACTAGTGAGGAATGTGGGACATATTATTTCGATGCTAAGCATTAAATGGACATATTATTGTTATGAGGTTCATATGAGGGGCCGATTCGACTTTGAATTTGGAAATGGAACGTTATGTTCTGTGCATATTAGATATATGATGGCAATATTCTATGATTGGAACAAGTTTTTTTTTTTTGGAAATTGAAAGCGCTCTATGTTTGGCTAGGGTTGATGACATTAAATGAGAAGATAAAGGAAGCGACGTGCATTTACTGCATGTCATTCTTACCCTATCTCAAAGCTACCACCTTCACTTTCTCCTCGCATTCGTTTTGTTACTCTGGTTAGCATCACCTCAATTGTGCTCGGTCGTTGGTAGAAAAATAGTTGTTCTCTTAAGCTTTATGGCATTCTTCTCACAGGTATGTTGGATCTTATCTCTCCATTCATGATGGTCAACTCTACCCCAGATAAAATTATTATGTTGGACCTTATAGTTTGCATGCAGAATGTGTTTGTTTTCCAAAGATTTTAATGGATTTACTATGGGAATTTTGTTCATGTAACTCGCATTTTGAATTGGGTTTCTTCTTGTTGGCATTAAAATGTTTCAAACTAGAAATAATGTTTGGCATTTTATTTTGTTTGAAATATGTGGTTGCATATGCATGGAGCGAAGGTGGTATTACTATGATGTGGTGGTTGGCAATTGGTTGTGGGTGAAGATAATTCGGTTTCCCTCATTTCATACGATTGTTTTTTAGGGTTTCCTATGTAAAAGAAAATATACATTTGGGTATTGTGACTATTGCGTAGCACCCTCACCCTAGAGGATGTGCAAACTTATTTTTACCATAGCTTAGATGTTGTGGGTGGCCTATGTGTTTTATCCTGTTCTCTTTTGATGGAAAAGAGTCACGTTTTTCTTAGCCTGCAACCCACATTTCAAACCCTAAGCCTATATTCCTACTCCAATCCTCGCTTCCCCTTCCAATACACATGAGAATGAATAAAAGAAAATCCATGTTTGAATTTTTGTTGAGTTATTTGACCGATAGTTGATTTCATGATTATTGTGTTGTATCCTTACTGCATATCCACACTTTCGAATTCTCGCAGCCATTTCGTACTATTCTTGCCACTGTTTTAAAAGAAAGGTGATGGAGCCCTGTGTATTATCTTACAGTCACTCTGGATGTAAATATTTTGGCTTTGCTTGTAGCCATACCTTGAGGCTTGTGCATATTTAAATAGACCATTATTTATATATTATTATTTATTTGTCTCAACTAATTAGTTAAGATAATTGAGCTTAACAAAAGAAAGGTAATTGAACTACCATAACTTATTGGGAAAGAATAAAAGTTCAATCAAAAGAAGAGACAAGGGAGGAGAGAACAGAAGGAGAACTTCTGATATAAGGTCTACTTTGTACTTGTGAGATACTTCTTTTCTTCATTCAATCCGAGTTTACTAGAAAGCTAAACCATCTTGATGAAAGTAGTGTCTTATTGAAGGCAGTAGGATTCAAAATTGAATCATATATTTTAGCAACTTGTTTCTAAAGGTTATGATCTTTCTTTGACAGTCTGTATGTTCTTGTTTATTTATGGATTAGATTTCATGACTGATAAAGGATATTTTGCAAAGTCAAGTGACAACACTTTTATGATAAGATGATCTAGATCTTTAGCTTCAGTTTCTTTTGTTTTCGGAGTCTTTTTGTATTGTGTCCATCGAAGACTTCTAAATCTAACTTTGGTCCCACCCTTGCAGGGGTTTGCAAGGAGAATTTTTCTTTGTATCTCATAATGAAATTAATATAAAAATCATATTTTTGATTTTAGTTTCACATGTGTATCTTAATGATATTGTTCATATTTTACTTTTATTCTCGTCTCTTTTCCTATACACACTTATGCATATCTTTGTTTTCTTTATTTTACACAGTTACATATAACATGTAAAATCATCCTTAGTCCCTAGTACATATTACATGTGGATTAAGAGATTGTTTTGAATTAAAGGCTATAAAATCTGGGTGACATTCCCAACTATCTTGCCTGAGCCTGACAAGATCTGAAAATGTGTGAGTAAGGTTCTTCATACCTTTTCTTAAACATTTATTTGGCGACCATACTGGGGATATATTTCCTTATCTCTCTGGTTGATTGTATCACGAATGTATTTTCTTTTTCTTTTTTGTTTGATTACTCTTTGACTGATGTTTTCCATGACAGTAAATGTTGCGAGACAACCCAATATTGGAGGCGGTCTTGACGACCAAACCAACATTGCCTTGAATCTATTTAATACTATCTTAGCAATTGCTAATACTCATGCTAAACTTCAAAACTCTTGGGAAGTGATTGCCACAGACATAAACATACGTGAACGTTGGGAATCCAGGAAAAGGTAGCCCATAAATTAGAAGTGACCTAATTTTCCATTTCATGTTCTCTAACTCTCGTATTTCTCGAAGAAGAAGAGGATTGTCCCCTGAAGTTACTCTTATTTCTGAAATAGGGAGGAGAAAGTTTGTTTTACAAACACAACAAAGTGCTCTTAGGTGAAACCTATCTGATTCTTCCAGTTCATCTTCATCTCCCATACCTATCACCTTCAATATGATGTCTTCGGGTAGTGGTAGTGGCACCAGAAGTTCCACCTCCTCAAAACCCTCTGTTTCATCAGTGATTGGTAGCATCTATAGTCAGCAAGTCCCTATTCAATCCACTACCAATCCTGCTAAGCTTATTTAGAAATATGGAATTTTTCGATCTGAGGAAGATGCTACAACTACCCCCTGACACGTTTCTTCTCCCTTGAATCTTGCACCATCAATTCAAACCATTACCAAAATTTAAAGATCATTTGCCTAGGTTCTCAAGAAATGGTACCATTACCACAAATGAACATCTAGTAGCATTTTCTAATGTTTTTCATAACATAGGGGATAACGATAACGATACTTGCATGTGTTTGTTTGTCAATTCTCTTGAAGGAAAGTTGCAACAAATTTTTTTTATCTCCTGCCCAAAATCCTTTCAACTTGGGAAGAACTGATTTATTGGTTCAAGTCTACTTATGGATAGCCCAAGAGTCCAGTTGATCAGTTAAGGGAATACAAAAATATTTCCTATAAGGATGATGAAACTATTAAATATTTTAACCTTCATTTCACTAATCTATATAATCAAATCCATGAAGTAATCCATCCTCAAAATCGAGCTACTTTCATGCATTATTATAACTCTATACCTTTGCCTTATTGTCATAGACTCAAAGAAAATGATATTGACAATCTTGATTCTGCCCTTCAGACTTCCCTCGAATATGAAGAGCAACTAGAAATAACGGGTCTTCGTAAGGGAGACTTGGTCAAGAAAATAGATATGTCCACCATTCTACAACTCATGCAAGATATGAACAATAGGATGATAGCCTATGAACGAAAAGGACTTCCTTCTTCCTCTTCTTCCGGGATTTCTCCTCTAGTGCCTTTTATAAATACCAATGAAAACACTTTTCATCCAAACATCATAATGACTCGCACTTGGTGTAAATTCTGTGAAGAAAATCATGATGAGAACACCTGGGAAGATAAAAGAAATGCTAGAGATAATATATTTGGCAAAATTCTCAATACTACGATCATTGTTTTAGATTGGGCTGAACTAGAGGATGTTATGGTAGTCAATATCAGGAATAAATCTTACATTGCCAAGAGAAAATTTGATCTTCCCCGCACTTCTTCTGCCCCAAGCTCATCTTCTCAAAGTGTTGATATACAAATTGTCATAACTTCAAGTGATCAAGGAGTATCTTCTCCTCTTCCCTCTTATAAGTACAATATCCTTAACCAATTAGCTAATATCAAAGTTGATGCTACCCTTTTGGATATGGTTTTCATCCCAGAAAAACATAAGCATATTAAGGACTTTATGGAAGTAAGGTTTCCACCATAGCTAATATATTTGAAGAGTCAAAGGAAGAGGATTCAACAATAAATAGGATAGGTGTAAATAACTTTAGGAACCCTGTAAAAAAAACCCCTTTCTATATTTCAGTAAAAATCATGGATGAAATAGCTCATTGTTTCCTAATTGATGGTGGATCTAGTCCAAGTGTGATGTCTAAAATTATCATGGAAGAGCTTGTCTTATCTTGTACCAAGGAAAACTCTATAAGCATGCTCTCTTATAATAATTTACAACAATCAACTATAGGTGAAATCAAGGATGTAACACTAGTTTTGTGTGCACATCCCGAGATAAGAACAACTCTCAATATCCAAGTAATTGACATGTCGGTGAGTAACTACTCAATTATTTTGGGAAGGGACTGGAAAGACTTAACTAATGGATACCTTTCACTTACTAGTAAACATTTATCCATCCCTCAAAATGGAAATAACATTATAGTTCTTAGGGAAGGAATAATTTCACCTTATATAGAGAGTGTTCCCCAACCCAATGTAAATTATCTTGAAGAAGATTTAGGGGTGTACTCTATTTTTGTTGATGAAGGTGACACTATACTTGAACCAATTTATTTTGATGATGGTATGTGACACATGTATTTCGATGGCTCATGTTCAAATGAAGGTAATGGAGATGACATTGTTCTATATTCTCCTATAGGCATAATTCACAATTTCTCTTATAGGCTGGAATATGCTTGTACAAACAATGTTGTTGAGTTTGAGGCCTTGTTGTTGGGAATTAAAAATGCATATAACCTTGGTTGTGGCCACCTTACAGTATTTGGTGATTCTTAACTTGTTGTGAATCTTGTACGGAAAATTTATGTACCAAAAAATAAGTTACTTAAGTGTTATACCCAAGCTCTTTGGATGTTGACTTCAAATCTGTTATCATTTAACATCACTCATGTTAAAAGGGAACTTAATTCAATGGCTGATAGATTAGTTTTTTTTGCAGCTTCTCCTACTTGGCAGATTTTACCTCAAAGACCTGATTGTACGTGCTAATATCTATACCATCCTCAGCTCCCCAAAAACATAGAATCATGGTAGGTTTTCCCAAGTGATGAAGGCATTCGCGCTTTCATACAAAATGAACCTTTTAATCCCAAGGAAATCATCTCTGTTGAGGATGAAATTTTTCCTAAAGGCTTGGCTCCTCTCAAAAGTTCAATTTTGTCAGGTGATGTAGGAAACAATGAAACACATAAAGAAGAGGAGTCGAAAAGGAAAGTTGGTGACACCATTTCCTTGAATATTGGGACATCCGAATCTCCAAGGATCATTAAATTAGTTGCCCAATGTTTTGATGAAGAGAAAGAAAAATTCACGGAATTACTCTGTGAGTTTCAAGATGTTTTTTTGTGGTCATACGAGGATCTTCATGGTTTTGATCTTAATCTCATACAGCATGCCATTGCTATCAAGGAAGGGGAAAAACCAGTTAGGAAAAGCCAAAGACCTATTAATCCTACGTTTGAAGCCACTATTAGGAAAGAATTGGAAAAATTGTTGAAAGATAATATAATATTTCCTGTTAAGTATTCTAAGTGGGTTTCAAATATGGTCCCTGTTCGAAAAACTATCAGTCAGATCAAATTATGTGTCGATTTCTGCACATTAAATAGGGAAAGTATCAAAGACCATTTTTTGCTTCCTAATATGGAGTTGAATTTACAACAAGTTAAATGATGTCCTTACTTGATGGTTTTTCTAGATATAATCGAATCATGGTAAAAAGGATTGATAGATATAAAACCACATTTACCACACGTTAGACAACATTTGCTTATGAATGTATGCCATTCGGTTTATCTAATGCAGGTGCCACCTTTGAAAGAGATATGCAGATATATTTTGATGATCTAATCAGTAAGATTATCCAAGTTTATCTTGATGATTTGACTATTTATTCTAAAAACCGGTTGGATCATTTCGGTCATCTTAGAAAAGTTCTCATGCGTTGTAGAAAATTTGGCGTTTCTTTAAATCCTTCCAAATCTATTTTTGGTGTCACGAAGGGTAAGCGTGTTGATCACATTGTATATGATTTAGGAATAAGTATACATCTTTAGATGATTACTTCCATTCTAAACCTCCCTGCCCCCACCTCCAAGAAATAAGTTCAAGCTTTCATGGGCATTATTAATTTTGTTCGTAGATTTGTTCCTAATTTTGTTATCATGGTTAAACCAATCCATAATATTTTGAAGCAAGATCGTTCATTTTCTTGCACAAATGATGTCGAGAATGCCTTCCTTAGGATTAAGAAGGAGATCAATTATGTGCCGGTTTTGGCGAAACCAAATTTTGAGAGAGATTTTATAGTATATACCAATTCCATGGTGGAAGCAATTTCTGCTATCCTCTTACAATGTGATCACCAGAACAATGAAAAACCTGTAGTGATGCAGGAGCATTTCTCCACGTCATCCAGCAAGCCACGTCGAGCACGTGCATTCAAAGCTAAAGGGAGGCACAGTCCTCATTTAAAATCTGAATTGAATGTAATTTAATGTCTAGGTTGGTGAGCCATAGAAGCCATGCCTTTGCGCAGGCTGAAGATAAGATAGGCATTTAATGTGTGTATGGCTGAGATCTAGATCTGATTCTGGACTAGACAGCCCATTCAATGTAATTGAATAGGGTAGGTAGGTTGGAGGGAAGAGCTCGAAGAGCCCCCTTAGGTAAAAGAGATTTTGAGATCTCATTTTGGAAGAAGTAAGTTTAGAGAGTTGTAATGGTAGAGAAGAGGAGAGCTAGAGAGAGCTCGAGAACACCTTGTAATTACAGGCATTTTCCATTTAATATAATCAGAGCAGTTTTTCCTGCATGTCATTTTGAGTTATATGGATGCCTGTGTGTGTCCTTCATATTGTGAATGTATGTTGTAGTTGTGCATTTGCAGGGAGTCTATTTGATTTCAGGTGAAGGTCTTTGAGGCTTCACACTAGGAGGGTGTGATAGAACGCTACGGGTTCTGAGAGCTATGCACAGAGGATGCACTTCTGAACTCTGCGGAGTCAGACAAAGATGTGTTGTGGCACAGAAGCTGAAATCATCAACTCAGGAGAAGAAGGCCCTTGAGGTTGCTGAATACCTCAGGAGGCAAGGTTGTGTGGGAGAAGACACAGTTGCAGACAAAATATCTTAGGAGTTCTGTAAGGCTCTACCAAGTGGGCATCGAGCACAGGCACAAGGTGTAGTTGGAGGAACTCTATTGTGAGTTCAGAAGAGACAGAATCACTGAGGATTCTGAGAAGCTCTGCCAAGCGGGCATTGAGCATACGCACGGGTTGCGTTGGGGAAGAACTCTGTTGGGATTTCAAAGGAAGCAGAATCACTGAAGATTCTGTAGAGCTCTGGCAGGAGGGCATCGAGCGAGTGCATAAGGGCACAAGAGAAAGAAGACAGAACTGTTGAACATTCTGTGGAGGAAGAACTTTGCCAGGTGGGCATTTGAGTCGAGGAAGTGTGCAAATAGGCACAGAGGAGGAAAGAACTCTTTGAGTTCTGGAGCTGGAGGAAGTATCCATTGAAGGATCTTCACTGGGTTGATGAACACCCAGAAGGACTCAGCAAGAGGTTGTTGGAACAGATGGATAAGTTCAAGAAGGCGAGTGCTTTCACACACAGAGTCGGGCTGCAAGGAGTGCAGAGGCTGAAGAACTCTTTGGAGGAGTTCAAAATATCCAAAGCTCAGGAGGGCCAGTGTTTTCACACATATTGGTGAAACTTAGAGTCGAGGAGTTCACAGAGGAGGAAGGAAGCAAAGGTCAAGGCCTTTGAGAATGTGAAATTATTCCAAGTCTAGGAAGAAAGTGCAGAAGCTCAGGAGAGAACAACAGCTGTCAGATTAGCTGGAGGGAGAGATCTAGACCGTTAAGGGGTTCACGTCCAGGAGGAGCTCAGGAGGAGCCTACAGAAGGAGGAGACTGACAGCCATCGGATCTCGCTCAGAAATCCCGCAAGCCGTTGGATCGGGAGAAGATGCTCAGAGTTTAGCCTCTGGAGCAAGTGCATGAGGATAAAGGATCTGGGCCGTCATATCTGGAGCAG
>JASDQU010106226.1:0-30536 GCA_032191745.1 Picea mariana
CCATGATGGTAAGGAAAACACATATGAGTTCAAGAAAGATGGACACCGATATAAATTAACACCAATGATGGAGGATACAGTAGCAACAACAAGAAATTATGCTGAAATAAACAAAAGTAACATTAGAATCATGCTATGTTCTGCTAAAGAATTTTTACAAGAAAAAAGAAAATCAACATTTTGTTTAGTAGTGATTCCGTAAGAAGTGAAAAGTGTAGAGGAGCCAAATTTTGTACCTATAGAAATAAAGTTGTTGCTGGATGAATTTAAGGATATTATTGTTAATGATATGCCAAAGGGATTGCCTCCAGTGAGAAGTATTTCTCATTAAATTAATTTAATGCCCGGATCACGTTTACCTAATAAAGAACCTTACATGATGACTCCCACAGAGAGTGAAGAAGTGAATTGGCAAGTGCAACAATTTCTTGAGTGAGGGTTGATGCATGAGACTTTGAGTTCTTGTGTTGTACCAATAATACTAACACCCAAGAAAACAGGCGAGTGGAAAATGTTTACTGACTTATGTGCTATAAAAAAATCCTTATCAAGTATAGATTTTAACTTCTGAGAATGGATGATATAATGGACTGTTTGAGTGGTGTAGAGTACTTTACAAAAAATGATTTGAAGAGTGGTTATCACCATATTTTAATCAGAGAAGGTGGCAAATGGACGACAACATTCAAGTCCAAAAGATGGATTATTTGAATGGTTAACAATGTCGTTCAGATTAACTAATGTGCCCAACATGTTTATGAGATTGATGAACAAAGTCTTGAAGCCATTTTTGGGTAAGTTCATGGTTGTATATTTGGATGATATATTGGTTTTTAGCATGAGAAGAACAAAAGATAAATTATTGATAAACATGAGGAAGTGTACATTCATGCAATGAGAGTTAGTTTACCTGGGTTTTGTGGTTTCAAAGGAAGGAATGAAAATGGATCTTGAGAAAGTGAAGGCTATCCTTGAATGGACAACACCAAGATGCACATTCGATGTGAGGAATTTCCATGGATTGGTAGGATTTTACCAGAAATCCATTAGGAACTTTAGCCAAATATGTGTGCCTCTTACAAAATGTATGAAGAAAGGAGTGTTTCAATGTACTGTAGCAACATAGAAGTCATATGAAGAATTGAAGAAAAGGGTAACTTCATAGACAGTATTAGCATTACCAGATTTTAATAAAGTGTTTCAGGTTGATTGTGACAATAGTGGAACAACAATTGGAGTAGTGATAATTCAAGAGGGCAGACCCATTGCATTTTTCAATGAGAATTTGAACGAGTCCAAGAAGAAGTACTATGTTTACAATCAGGAATTTTATGCTATTGTGCAAGCTTTGAAGAAATGGAGACATTATCTACTGCCAAAGGAGCTTGTCTTGTTCACAGATCACAAATCTCTGTAGTACATTAGCGACCAAGGTAAGTTGAATAAAAAACATACTAAATGGGTAGAATTCTTGCAAAGTTATTCTTTTGTGTTGAAACACGGGTCCGATAAGTCCAATAAGGTATTTGATGCATTAAGTTAGAGGATAGCGTTACTCAATACCATGTTGGTAGAAGTGGTAATCCTGAATTGTCTAAAGACATTGTATGAAGAAGATGTAGATTTCTTAGAATATTGGAAGGCATGTAAGGAGACTTGGAGTTTAGACAAAACACCATATATGGACTACCATATCGAGGAGGGGTTTTTGTTTAAAAATTAATAGTTGTGTATTCCCAGAATTTTCATATGGTTGAATCTCATTAAATAATTGCATAGTGGTGGTTTAGGAGGACATTTTGGTGTTGATAAAACCACAGCCTTGGTGAAAGAGAGATACTTTTTTCCTTGCATAAATAAAAATGTCCATAATTTTGTTGAAGGTTGTAGGATCTGTCAACTAGCCAAAGGAAAAGGTTATAACATAGTAATCTATACTCCATTTCCAGTACCATAATGACCATGGGAAGATATTAGTATGGATTTTGTCTTAGGATTTCCTATGAAGCAGAGAACATGATTCAACAATGGTAGTTTTTGACAAATTTTCAAAAATGTCACACTTCAAATAACATGTAAAAGGACTAGTGATGCTAGTGAAGTAGTTGCATTGTTTTTCAAAGAAGTGGTTAGATTGCATGGATTACCACAGAGCATTACATTAGATAGGGATACCAGATTCCTTGGAAATTTTTGGAGTCCACCCTCGAAAAAGTTAGGCTCAAATTTGTTGTATAGTTCAACATATCATCCTCAAACATATGGTCAAACTGAAGTAGTGAACAAGAGTCTAGGAAATTTGCTGAGAAGTTTAAGTGGAGAAAATTCTAGTCAATGGGATATGGCATTGACCCAAGCTAAATTTGCATATAATGATTCAAGGAATAGATCTACAGGAAAGTGTACACTTTAGATTGTTTATGGAAGGTCGCCAAAAGGTGTGGTAGATTTGGTTGCATTTCCAGATTTGGAACGAAAGAAGAGTGTTTATGCAAATGATTTTGTGGACAATATGAATGAATTATAAGAACAGGTAAAGAAGAAATTGCCGAACGACAATGACAATTATAAACAAAGAGAAGATCAACATAGAAGGCATAAGGTATTCCAAGAGGGTGAAATGGTCTTAGATCACTTGAGGAAGGAGTGATTTCCTCGAGGCACATACAAAAAACTCAAGTACAAGAAGATAGGTCCATGTCAAATTATGAAAAAGATATTTGATAATGCTTATCGGCTGGAAATTCTAAAGAAGTTTGACATATCTCCTACATTTAATGTTGTTGACCTCTATGAATTTTATGAAGGGGAAAAAAGAGAATATGAAGGTACCCTCAATGAATGGGAAAAACATATACCAATTAAGTCATAGGAGAAGATTGAAAAAATTCTTTCTACAAGAGTTGGTAAGAAGACTCGTCGAAAGAGGTACATGGAATATTTAATCAAATGGAAAAATCGAGGGGCAGTGGATGCATCATGGGTGACTAAGGATCAATTAGCATGTTTTCATAACTCTTCACCTCAACAGTAATCTGTACATGAGATGGAGCTCATGTTTTTCTTACTAGGGGGTGTTTGATGCATGAGCATCCTTGGGCTCGGGCAATCCGCATCACCCAAAAATATTTCTTTTCCGCAAATTAGACAATAAGTTGAATAAGTATTGTGTTAGTGGTCCATTTTATTTAGTCAGTTTTCTATGAATTCGAACTTCTATTACTCATGAAACTACTCTTGTGTATGTTGAAACTTGTGTTGAAACTCGTGCTAAAACTCATGCTGAAACTGCCACGTATAGTGAAAGTTTACAAGTGTCATGATGAAACTTCCATTTATAGTGAAATTTTACAAGTTTCATGTTGAAACTCATGCTGAAACTCCCGCGTATAGTGAAATTTTATAAGTGTCACGATGTTTCTTCATTTGCAACACTGTGGTTGCACACATTTTATTTTTCCACGCTGGCATGCATTCATGATGAGTCAGAGCTACCGTTAGGTAAAATAACTCATGGCTAAAGGACATAGCGTGACCCAAGGCTGAAAGGAATTTGAAGCAGTCTAAAAGACAAAGGGATGGTTTGGTAACTGGTTGGTTGAGGAAATAGAAGACAAATTGATTTAGAGGAAAAAGGGAGAATTTAAAAGGGACCAGGGTCGGGATAGGAAGGGGTTGGAAAATGGAATTGTGGAAGGGACTGGAGAGAAGAAGTTCAGGTTGGGGCGAGCACTTGGAAGAGAAAAATAACATTTTATCCCTCACATGCAGATCATTAATCCCTGGGTGATTTTTGTAATGGGTTTTAGTCCTGCAAGTAACCATTCTTGATTTTCCTTTTAACCCTGGCTCGATGTAATGCAAACTTTGTTATTTACTTCGAATCAATAAAAAAGTGGTGTTTCATTTCATGTTTTTCCAGTGATTAAGTTCCCATTTGAAGTTTCTTATTATTTAGCAACAATATATCTAATTTTTTTCTATTGGGTATTATGTAGCAAGGTGCGTGTTGTAATCATGTGTGTTGTAGTCCAGTTCGCTCTGCATTAGCATGAATTATCATCATTACATAAAATTTCATTATTACATATTAATTAATACATCACACAACGGTTGTCCTATTACAATTATTAAATGACATTTATTACATTATGATAATAAATGTAATATACCTTAGGTATATTACAAGTCTTTCCCCTTAAAAATGCTTTGTTCTCAAAGCATTAGCAATGAGAAACTTCTCATAGAATGAACAATATTTTAGTAACTATCACTCATTATATAATATTGAGGACATCAAGCAATATTATGTTCAAAGCCTTGAAAAATATGGGTGCATAGAAAAAGTATCAATCCATCCAAACTCAAGTATTTTCACTCTTAATCCTTGATGATTGATTGTTGCATAATTTTCTTTCTTTTGATTCCACGTATTGTTGTTGTAACTTCTCCAATTAATAGTGGTTGTTGGTATCTAATAATGTCTCTTTGAATAATTTTTTTTTGATGCTCTGCTCCATGGATATTGATGAGTATTCCATCTTCTTCCTAGATAATGTTGATATTGATATTCTTGTCTTCCTTGAAATTTTCCTTGGAAATGAGGGTGTTGATATAGTTCATTATGCACACCCATTACATCTGTCTTCTTTCAAGGGACAATCACATCCTCTATCCTCCTTGCTTGGTACTTTATTACTCTAACCTTGGATATAATACCATTATATTTAACATGTACATTCCCCAAATGGTGTTCAACTTCTTCAAGTATCTTCTGGTGATGTTCTTGAATATTGTCTTCTTTCTCTTTTTGAAGTTGAAATTTGATCCCATCTATCAAATTATTACATCCCTCCTCAATTCTAGATTGCATTTTTTATTTTACCTCATTAGTATTTAGGGATTCTTCAACCTTCTTAGAAATTTCCTCTTCAAGTTTTTAAATAGTATCCTCTTCAAATTTTTTAGCAATATATTCATCCCTATTCTTTGATTCAAACTCCTGTAAATGTATTTTCACCTTCTTAACATCATTAAGAAGTTCTTGATTATGATCACTTAATGTTTTTGATTTCTTTGTCTTTCTTTTTCAATTCTTCCGATGACTCATCATTTTCCAAATTCCCTTTGCTATTATTTTCTTCCTTTAAGTTCTTAACCTCCTTAATGAGTGATTCATTAAGGGATTTTTTCTTACACAATTGGTCATCCTTATTCTTAACCTCTTATTAACCTTCTTAATTGTATTTAGCTTCATTGAATTGACCATCTTCAATTTTATGCATCACTTCCATTTTTAATTCCTTGATCCCTTCTGTTGAGGTCACTTTATCTACAATTTTAACTTTTGGAAGCTCTTCCACTGATACAACTTCATTAAGAACAATATTAGGTTTCTCCACATTGATTGTGTCAATGTTAGTACCCTTCTCTATGGTTTGGGATTTTTGTTGCACTTTCTTCTCATTCTTCAACTTCTTCATTTTTGCAAGTAGAGTTTTATTATGGTTTCTCAAACGAGAAATTTCATTTTCTTTGGATGATATATTTTTACCAATATTTTTGAATATCTCTTTTGTGAGTGTTATTTTGTTATTGCAACTATTTTAGTTGTTGTTGAAATTTGCAAATTTTCATGTCTTGCTTCTCTTGAGATTCTCGATTGCAATGAATTGCAACATCTTGTCAAATTGATACTTGATTCTTTGCTTGTAAGTCATAATTTTCTTTGTATAATTATCATAGCTTCTTTTTGAGGCATTTTTTCTTTTTAAACTATTCTTCCAATTTATATTCCAAGCTATGCACTTCATCTGCAAGAGATTGGTTTTGTTCACATAAGTTATTTAGTATAGAATCTTGTTCCTTGATTTGTGTGTTCAACTCTTGAATATGATTTTTAACAAAATAATTATCTTTCTCTATTAAACCATTACAATGTTTCGCAATATTAATCGCAAGTCATAACTTTTTAGTAATATCTTCATATTGTGTTATGTTATCCACTAATTTGTCTATATGTGAAGCAACATGCATATCCACTAATGTTTCTATCATTTTTCCCAACACTTTGATGATTAGAGAACCCTTGTTCTTAATATATATTATAAACTATTCAATTCTCTAATATTTCCACCTTTTATATATATTTTAATAGTTCCATATTTTTACCAATATTTCCAATTTATTCATGTTTTACTCATAACTTTCCAAGTTATTCAAGTTGCCAATATTTTCACATTATTCACTTTTATGTGATTTCTTATATACTTGGATTAACTTGGTCACTTCTCACAATGTAAGTAAAGAGAGATTTATATTCCCTTTTATATTTCTCTGTGCAAAAATTCCTTGAGTGTTTGTTTGTGCATGTGTGTGTGTGTGTGTGTATATATTTGATGCAAAATTCATCCACTATGGAATATTTCAATGGAATTGACACTTCTTCACATGTAATTTAAATCACTTGGGAACTTTTCATTCTTATTACATTTCTTACCATGTACATGGAAATTAACTTTACTTATTTCCAAGTATGCAATCTTTGTTTGACTTATACTTCTTCGCGTGCATTTTTTTAAAACAATATGCTAAAACTTTCCTTTTTATTATGTTTTATTACCATGTACATGGAAATTAACTTTATTAGTTTCCAATTATGAAATCTCGTTTGACTTATACTTATTTCCTGTACTTTAAAAATACTTAGATAACTTTTCTCCCTTTTTACTATCAAAGATTTTGGGCCATAAGCCCATTTGCAGAATTTTTTTTTCTTCCTATTCTTTCTCTTTCTTTTCTGTTTTTTAAATTCCACTAGAAAACTAAACTTGATCACAAATCAATGGAACAACTAAAAAAAAATATTATAACAATGAAGAATCCATATATTCCTGAAGGGATAAATAATTATTATCCATATATTCATTGACATGTTCTTAAGATACAATGGTGTGTATATAAATACACATAGGTTTGATAAGTCATGTCCTTGGCAAAGGGAGTGATTTATCACCATTACATAAAATTATCATTATTACATATTAGTTACTACATCACATAATGATCGCCCTATGACTATTATTAGATGATATTCATTACATCATGATAATAAATGTAATATACCTTAGGTATATTACATCCTATATATTTTTTCTTGGTCATATTCAGAGATTCCTAGAATCAATCCAACCATTGTTATTCCCATCCATTAGAAGCAATGACCTATTCACCCTAGCAAGGCCCTTTCCATTAAACATGATATTGATAAACTATAAAAGGAGTGATTTATCTATGCACACCCTTGCTACATATTTCCACCAACAAGAATTAACACAATCAATGAAATTTGATTATGAGGTCCACAACTATGAAAATGTTGATTAAATCTTCTCGGAAAGAGGTATCTTTCACTTCTTAGTTTATTGAAGAGGATGAAATGAGAGAGAAATGATATGAGAGTGAATTTATGCATCCAACCACTTTTTAGAAAGGCCTTAGTGTCTAATATATCAACAAAAAATGGATCATCAATCCAAGACTGGAAAAAGGAGTTATAAATTTATAAAACTCATAATTGAAGGGTCTCGTAAACACTTAATTTAATCAAGTTTTAATGATTTTCCATGGATGCTTTGAGGTCATTTTTCACTCTAATATCAATGGTGAACCTTTATTATGGTTATGAGATGTAAAAATCAAGTTCCAAGTCCCAAATAATAGAATAAATTGGCATGAAGATATCATAGCCACAATCATTCCCATGACCTCCAAAGAGCCAAAAGATCTAGGAAATTTATGAACAACCATGGATGTTGAAGGATTCATCCACCCAAGGGTGAATTTAGTAGAAAATAATGGAAATCGTGCTTTGAAAATCAATTTTACACATTACCTTAGCTCCAGAGAAGGTTTTTCCCAAGTTTTGCGGTAAATAACTCACTTGGGAGGTTTGTTGGCGTCCCAAGCCAAAAATTTACCTTTCAAGGGAAAATCATTGGCTATAAGGGATAGCAGGCCCTTGAGGTAAAATATTTGTCCTCTATTCCTTTAGGTTGGAAAAATTATACTTGCTTGAACAAATAACTAATGATAATTCTCAAAACATGTAGATGAAGTTTGGGAAATTGGGCATCTAAGAGGCCAACAAGCATCTCAACTTGCTAACTAAGAACCTCAACCTATTAACTTTACAATTTATTACTTATAAGTCAATTAATCACCTCAAAGGGAAGATAGGCCTTTATACTCAACAAAATTCCTCATAGGATTCTATACTTAGTGGTTGGAGGTTTAATGAAGTAAATCACTCACCTAGAAATTTTACACACTTCCTAGCCAATGAAAATGCCTAGCCATCTTCCTCATTGAATTGAATTTAGATTGAACTTCTAGTGGTTGGAAAATGAAACATTACACATATTTAATGCCCAATATTTCCATTCTTTCCTAATTCCTTCATTGTTTGATTGTAGAGCTCATGCTTCTTCATTGATGGTTTTTATTCACCATCCTTCTTTTGTTTTTGTAATCTTTCACATTGTTGGAACTATGACAACCATTAAAATAAGAATGAAACCATTTCCCAATAGTACACATACTCCAAATCACGTGAGGAGTAGCATCGAGCATCAAGAGATTAATTTGCAAATGTTTGAGAGGTCGAGGTAGTGTGTTGAGGGTTTGTTTGCATGTTGTTTCTTTGTGTTTGAAAATAGGACTGGGAAGCACTTATTACATTGTGTTTTCAGCCATAGTGGCCAAACACACTATTATTTTAAGCCAGGGTTTACCACCTACTTTAAAAAAAATGATTTCCATTACTTCCATGGTTCGAGGATTTCATGGGATTGAGATAAAAGAGATACATTAATTCAAGAACAATGTCTAGATGAAAATGAGAGTGTTTTAATGTTTATGAGCCAAATGAAAAAGGGATTATCTTGCATTGGGTTTTGCAGCATTCATTTTTGAATATTCCTTTCTTCATTTTTGTTTCACATTTAAATTTTTATCTCTTGAATGGTTAGATTGCATTCAAAAATTTGTTAGAGATTTGCAAGTTTGATGTCATGAATGCACGAGTTTCCAAAATAATCACTCCATGGTCACACCTACAAATTCTTGTTTGTTATTTCTCCTTGCATTTGATGGGTTGATTTATTATTTCAGATTTAGTAATGTCACTAAGGGAATAAGTTGAAGTTTTCCATTGCATTACAAATACCAAAAACACAAAGAAACTAAAGCTTCAAAGTTTGTCTCAGGCTTTACCTTTGCAATTTAAAAGATATAATGAAAGAGCATAGTTTTATTTTATGATTCTAATTCATTCCCATACTCATCTTAAATCTTCATTTTTCAGATTTCAAGTTTGTAACTACATTGTTTTAATGCTAAAAGGATCCAATCTCGAAATTTCATGGATAGTATTGAACGTTAAATCCATCCTTCTTGCCATTTTTTTAATTTGTATTTGAATTTTCAACTCATAATATTGATGGGTTTCATTCCTAAAATTATTCAATCTTCACAAGTTTTATTTCATTAATGCATTGGTTGTCGAAGTAATATCTTCATTTATATGCTTGCAAATCTTTCTTTTAATTATTATCCCTTGCATTTGATGTTTTTCTTCCTTATTGTATATTTGTTAGTCATATGAATGAATGAAGTTGAAACTTATCTTTGAGTTACAAGAAAAGGAAATCATAAAGGAAGAAGTGTGCATGTCTAGAAACAGTCACTCTATGGTATTTGTTTGCTTGTAATGTTTTTTGTTGTTCTTATATTAGATTGTCCAGTCTTATCCATTTATTTCATTTTGCAGATAGTATGAGACTTGAAGGAGTAGAGGTAGGAGCATGCGCATGCAATTGAAAACACTTGAATGACAAAGAAAAATGGTGAATAAGCATACAAATAGAGGAGAAACATGTTGTTCTTGCTTCCTTATGTTCAAAGCTTACAAATCTTGTAGTGGAAAGACAATGTATAGGGAAAGGAGTTTTCACGAACCTTGACCATATTTTAACCTCGCCATTTCCCAAATTCAATGGCAAAGCTCACATAAATATGGTCACCAAATTTTTCATTGAAAGATTAATTTGATACTTGTATGTTATGCACATATCATGCACAAATTGAAATAGATGAGCACCAGAAATTAGTTTGTGAGGAAGGGTGATTTTTAGTAGCTTGTATGGATTTTAATGAACTTGATTCAAAAAATTAATTCATTTACAACTCAATGGATCACACATTCCTCGATATTTTATAGAATTTAACCATTCAAACTAGGACTCCTTCATCATTTTCACTATGCTCATTTTGCAAAAATCCAGGTTACCAATTACATGAGAAATTTGTAATTTTTGCAAGCATCGTCAAGTGATCTTATAAAAGTGATCTCATACTTATTTAGAATATTTTAAGAAACTACAAATGAGATCTCACTAGAGGGGATAAGTCATGGGATAGTAAGCATTCAAGCCCTTACTTCAAAGCTCATATTGCATATTTTTAACCATAGTTTGAAGACATCAAATTCAAAGGAGTAGAGGAAAGTTTGTAGATTTTTAGTAAAGTCAAGGGACACATACATACAATGTGAACCAAATGTTGGAGATGAGGTTAAGCATTGAACAAAGGAGGGGAGTGTAGACCAAAACATTTCCACCAAATATGAAGAAAACAAAGACAAATTAGGAAGAAAGATAGGCCAAACCATCTCCATACAAAAACATGAAAAACAAAGTCTACATGTTCAATTCCCAATTGAAGCCATGAGATAAATTACTGCTCTAAACATTGTCAAAGTTTACAAGTAGTAAAAAAAAAACTAGTAAAAAAGAACACTTGGGTGGAGAAGTTGTATTTTCTATATTATAATTGCAAAATATGTCCATCATCTAGTTTGGAAAGAGGACAAAATTCTAAAGTGAATTAATCAAGTAGAATAGGAAGGCTATGAACCATGAAGGTATAAAGACAAAGGTAATTAGGAATTTCTATAAAGGAGACATTTTCACTCTTGTAAGAGGTCCCTCTTTTAACATTGCAAGCTATATTCATATGTTGAATAGAGTGACATGGTTAGTTTGTGCTTACACTCTTGTGAAGTTGTTAAAGGTCATGGAATATTCATGATATTCACCACTTTCTTACTTTGTTGTGAGGATGGATGTGGTATATTGTGAATGTTGTTGGGGTACATGCTCAACTACATACTTAGTGACATACTCATGTTTTCCATTTTTCCTACTATTTAGGAGGACTACTATTTATAGCATGTCTATTTATAGAAAGTCTATTTTTAGCCGATGGATGCCTATATGTAATACCATGGGAAAAAACCATGGGTTTCCAATACCATGGGCTCATAAACCACCATTAGTAAAATTCTTAATTTTTAGCTATCATTAGGCCAATTCCTATTTTTTAGCCAGCATTAGGCAAATTCCCATTTTCTTAATTTTAGGAGATATTTCCTATTTCATTGATATAGAGAGCACTTTAGTAAGAATATTAGCCTCTTAGGGAAGTGTGAATTACCCATATAATACTTGGAATTAACTCACTTCACATATTTAGTGACTTTCCATAATTAGCAAATTCTCACTCAATTAGGACTTTAATTCCATTCTTGGACTCTAGTCTTATGTCATATTATTTTTTCTATTATGGAATGCATATTTACTTCATGTAGAGTTCTCACTAAGTTCCAACCTATATTTTTGACCTTTTCTTATTATTCACAACTTTTGACATTAGTTAATTGTTGCTACTAGGAGAAGTTATTTTTTTACTTGAGCATGCACATGGAAATCCCAACCTAGAGCACATTAATACACATGTGGAGAGTCCTATATATTGTACTCATGATAAAGGATTAATACATGGTGATTAGAGTTGGTTTGTTAGTCTCTTATGTTTGTATATTGATTTCGTTTTTCTCTCTCCTCTTTCTCTTTTGCAATTAGCTAGGTGTAGCATTTCCTTGCCACAATTAGGTCTTGGATTGTGGTTTAATCCTACAATGTATCAGAGACATTATTGTGAGGGAGTATTCAATTTTATTGTAGTTTTATAGATCATGTTTGAAATCCCATACAGAACTATGGATCAACCATCTTCTTCAATGATCTTTACACCCTTCAACTACTTTGATTGGAAGCCCGAGATAGAGCTTCTACATCAAAGAAAGGGTTTGTATAGGATCACCATGGGGACTGAGGTCAAGCCTACTTCAGCCATAGAGAAATAAAAATACTTCAATAAAATGGATGAAGGCTATGGGATATTCTTCTTGAGAATTTCTCCAGATATCCTCTTTCATGTTGATACTTGCAAGACTCCTAATGATGTTTGAACAAAGTTAAAGGATTTGCTAGGAAAGAAAGACAATCTAAGAGGTCATCAGCTGGAGAATGATATACATGCATTGAATCCGAGATATTTTGAGACCCTACAAGGCTACTTCTGTAAGTTCAAAACTTTTCTTTCTCATTTTAATGCCTGTGGCATTGATAAGAGAGATGAACAATTAATCTTCTCAATTCTAACAAAACTAGGACCAAAGTATTATATCTACACTTATTCTTTTCATATTGTCAGGTTAGCTATGAGGTCTAGATGAAAGATGTCATCCATAGATGATTTCATGGAGTCACTTATCCATGAGAAAAAAAATATCATCCAAATAGGTGCACTTAATAATTCCAATCCCCATGCACTTACAACTCAAGGAAATTCAAAGAAGAATAAGCAGAAGAACAAGGTTAAGAAGGACCAAGAGAACAAGAAGGAAGGTAAACAAAATTCCACAAATGAGAGTTCGAGTTCCAAGGCATCAAAAGGCAAGAAGGAGAACACAAAGTGTTCCTATTTTAATAGGGGGTTCCATCCTAAGAGTTCTTGCATGAAAAATCCATAGATTTCATGGCACAAAGACTTGAGTAACATCACCTCAAGGATTGTATTCCAGATAATGAAAGGAAAAATCCATCATTAGAAACATGTAATGGTCATGCATTACCTGCTATTTCATCTTCTCCTAATGTTTGGGTGATTGATTTAGGGGCTAACCATCACATGGCCTCATTGGATATACTTTTTTCATACTTGGAGAATTTTTCCAGACCATTGATCTTCATGGGAGATAATTATCCTACAAAGGTATGCGGTAGGGGTAGAGTTGATCTAGAACATGGATGATTTCAGGATGTACTTCATGTTTTGAAGCTTTCAGTGAATATTCTCTCCATCTATCAAATCACTCATTCAAGTTCAGGGAACAAGGTGGATTTCAATATGGACTCAGATATTATTTCCTACTCGTCAGATGGTTCAAAAATTGTTGTTGTTGAGGTTAATCACCATTCCAAGTTGTTCACATTCTCTCACTTCACTCAAAAATATGATTATGTATCTCTTTTAACAAGTGCTAATGAAGAGTCTAGGTTGTGACATGAGAGCTTTGGGAATATGAATTTTAAATATTTAGATCATCTTAGTAATGGTGGAATGGTAGATGGATTACCTGAAATTCAATACATACATGGAGTTTGTCAGGGATGCATACTAGGCAGAGATCATGAGAATAATTTCAACATAGGTAAAGCATGGAGGGCATCATCCCTTCCAGAGTTGGTTCACAGTGAAATTCAAATTCCTTTTCCACACCCATCGATCATTAAAGATAAGTATTTTCTTACTTTCATTGATGATTTTTCGAGATATACATGAGTATACTTTATCAAATTAAAATCCGAGGTCTTTGAGTGTCTTAAAGATTTCAAGCATCTAGTTGAGAACCAAACAGATAAGAAGATTAAGAAGATTCATATAGAAAATGAAGGAGAGTATGTGAATAAGGATGTTCAGCATCTTTGTTTAGAATTAGGTATAAAGTTGAAACACACAGCTCCATACACTCCACAGTAGAATGGGGTAGCAGAGAGAAAGAACGGTAAATTGAAAGAGATGGCCAACTGTATGTTACAGGTTAGAGAACTACCTCCAAAGTTATGGGATGAAGCTATAAATTGTGCATCCTATATTCAGAATAGATATCCTCACAAATCATTCAAGGGATTCACTCCATATGAGGTTTGGAGCAGGAAGAAACCGGAAGTCACTCACTTCAGAATTTTTGGTCCTCGTGCATGGGATAGGATCCCTTCAGATAGTAGGAAAGATATGGAAGCTCAGAGTAAGGTGTGTAGTTTTGATTGGATATCAAGAGGGAGTGAACATATATATTTTATTAGATACTAATTCAAATACATTATTCATTTATAGAAGTTTTATGTTTGAAGAGGGTCCTTCAAAGGTACTTCTGGAGCAGTACAAACCTCCATCTCCATTGCCACTAGTTGTGGAACTTCATGAGACTTATTCTAATAATATTTTTTAATCATATATATGAATCTAATATCTATGATATTTCTTATCAGCATCAATAATTTGAAGGTCCCTATCATCTACCACGATGGGCACAACTGACTATTCAGGAAGTAGGTGATCTAGTGGGTGATCTCGTTGATCCACAGAGAACCAGATCTTAGTTTGTGGAGCCTCCACAATATTTTACTACCATGGAGCCATTTATACCAATTTATTGTTATATGGTACTTGGAAAATATCCTCAGTATTATGTATAGGCTAAATAAAACCCCCATTAAGAGGAACCTATGAAAAGGGAGTACAATTCCTTGATAGAGAATAACACATGGGAGTTGGTTCCTCTACCTTCCAACAAGAATATTGTTAGACCTAAGTGGATTTTCAAGACAAATAGGGCTGCTTATAGATACATTACAAAGTATAAGGCTTGGTTAGTAGCTTAAGGTTTCTCACAAGTAAAAGGATTAACTATGAGGATACTTTTGCACTGGTTGCCAAGATTTATTCCATTCGATTAGATCTATCTATTACAACAGCTAGAAAGTGGGAGGTACACCATATGGATGTGAAGAATGCATTATTACATCGAAATATTAATGAGGATATATATATATATATATATATATATGGAGAATTTATAGGGATATGTTCATGATCTATCATTAGTTTGTAGATTGAGTAAGTCATTGTATGGACTTAAGAAACCACCTAGGGCATGGTATGCTAAAATGAACTCATATCTTCTCTCTGTAGGTTTTCTTAGATGTAGATTAGATCGTAATTTGTATATGATTAGGAACATATATTTTCTTCTACTAACATTTATATATGTAGATGATTTACTCATCATAGGGAGATCAACCTCTTTCATTGTTGCAGTGAAGACCACTTTGAATGACAAGTTTTCTATGAAAGATATGGGACTGTTACATTTCTTTCTTGGTCTTGAAATCAACTAGAATGATTCAGGAATCAAGATGTTTCAGTCCAAGTATGATATAGATCTACTTGATAGGTTTAATATGATAGATTGCAAGTCAGCTCCAACACCCTTTCAGTAAGGGGTTAGACTAGAGGATGTTGGTGCATCACCTTTGGTTGATTGTACTAGATATCGACAATTGATGGGGAGTCGTATCTACATTACACACTCTCGACTGGAAATATATTATATAGTTGTATCTGTTTACAGGTACATGCACGAACCTCATGAGCTCCAATGGAAGGAAGCAAATAATATTCTTATATATGTCAAGGGGGCTACTGGTTTGGGTATACACTATGCAACAAGATCTTCCTTGTATCTTATTGTCTATATACCCTAAATGGTGTGCATTGTAATTTAATGGTTGTCTGTGTATTTTTTAGCAAAGATAAGTGTGTGTCAATTATTATTTGATATTGTTTTACATACATATGGTTCCCATGATCTTGTAATCCAAACCAACCTCTCTTTAACCAAGTCCACACATCCATTTTGAAGTTGAAAATCAATGGCCATCCTTCCAAATTTATTTCTATTTACTTGGGGTTGCTAATTTCATTTTAAGAGACATTGGGAATTTTTTCTCACTTCCAAAGTTGATTTCACTGCTAACTGATGTGAACATTTTTTCTGTAGGTCATGCTTCACATTCTCTAAACTATTTGGGAGTTTTCCTTTGCCCACAGGTCATAGGCAAACCATACTTCACAATCTAGTGTTGTCTAAACATTTTTTATTTTCTCGGATGTTTTTTTTTTCTACTATTGAATATCAAAATCGACTTCCAAACATTTTATATGTTGTGGGTTATCGAAATATCCCTCCAAAAATTTTTATTCATTGTTGAATACAAAATTCCCCCCCTGTGGATTTATCTCCATTGTTGGTTGACCAAAATTGTTGGTTGAACATTTTTTTTCCTTGTTGTTCGACTCTTTCCACCCTATGTTCAACTAGACTTTCCTTTCCCCTGGTTGATTATTTTCCAATTGACTATTTCTTCCCTTTGTTTGAATTGATTGTCCTTTCCCTCGGTCAATTCACCTATCCTTTGGTCAATTCTATTTCTGGGTGGTTGACTAGAATTTCATCTGGTCAACTTGACTACTAGAGTAGTCAACTAGACATTCATTTGGTCGAACTGACTACTTGAGTATTTGATTGGGATTTCATTGTGTCAACCTAACCATCAAAGAATTTTACTAACCACTCTTTGGAATGACTTGACTTGTGGCTTGGTTGTTCGAGTTTCCATCAGTTAGTATCACTAAGCTTATAGACATATTGTAGAGGTTTTCGTTATAGTATCATTAAGATTATAGATTATGGATTAGATGGTTATAGTACCACATTTAACCATAGCTCCAACATGCATATTGGTCGAGGT
Organism: Picea mariana; assembly: GCA_032191745.1. Taxonomy (NCBI): domain Eukaryota; kingdom Viridiplantae; phylum Streptophyta; class Pinopsida; order Pinales; family Pinaceae; genus Picea; species Picea mariana. The sequence goes on from JASDQU010106226.1 coordinate 16,779, forward strand.
TGTAAGGTCGATATTGAGTGAAATAGAGGTTGAAGGCGAGCTTACAAAAATATTGCAGTGAAAGAGCTAGAAAAATTTCAAGCACCCTAGAAAAATCAATAGGAACATCATTCCCTAAGGGCCCAAGTTTAAATTTAAAGCGCTTGGGTGCTTATCATGAGATAAAATAGGGTTAATTTCACCCTTGAAAGGATTAATCTCTTCTTTTACAAAGGATATACCACAATACCATGGCCTAAGATTCAATCTCTAGAAAATATGTTGGCCCGATCATCCAACAATTGGAAGCGATATTGATCTACGACGGACGATTGATGTCGCATCGTGAAAGTGCATGGGAAATAGAATGCATATGGGTTGTGATGGTGGCTTTAGAAACCATGTGTTGGAGAGTGAATAATGTCACCTGACAAGAAAATAGAAGGCTAAACCACTATCGATGGGCCACGACAACGGTATTCTGGATTCAAGTAATCACCATCTTGATCATTATCATTACACATATATCTACCCATTTAGCGACACTTGGAGCTAGTATAGTAGTACATATGGGATGCTTAGGAGAGTTAGATATAGCTTGGAATGCCAATAGGGAACTCATCAGAACTAGTGTGGGATATCCACCTATACACAGGAGGATCGCTCAAAGCTTTAGTCTCCATATCAATCTCAGCTACACGTAGGCCAAATTCAGATCCACATTAGTGCTGATGTGGACCAGTAGGAAACTACCATGTGTTCATGGGACCATGATCACGTTAGGATGATGTCACTCAAAATTGCGAGCTTTTTGGATTTGATAAAATATCTGTATGAATGAAAAGTTGACACGTGGAGATATAAAAGGAAAATCAAAAATAAAAAATATCGTTGGGCCCGGAGAATATTATTCGTTCCTAAGTGCCAAAGCATGCACTTAGCATTTTCAAACAAAGAATGATTTCTTGTAGTTATTTCTAGCATCTCCTATAATTCATTTCAAGGTAACCCATGAGCTCCTAAGTCCCTTTCAGTTCACTCTTTTCTCTGTCTTTTGAAAATCCCCTAATGGCGATTGTTTCGAACCCTAAAAATTCTCAGTCCTCCAAAAAATCCTAAAACAATGGTGACCCCATGATTGACCGAGATATAAACGTCTATGACCCAATTCTGTCCTTTCCTAACCTAAAATCCATATTTAGTCTTGCACAAGCTAATTCTAAAAGTGTCCAACATTAAATGCATTTATGTGGGTCGAACATGGTCATTTTAGGTGTCCCACAAACTTTCAATTTTCTTGAAATCATCCATTAGTGTGTTGGAAATTACCTAGTTCCCGAATGAAAAATATTGTATGTTGATAAACAATGCATCATTTGTCATTTGTCAAGAGAAACCCTATGTAATATGCTCTTTTTCCTAGAAGAACCTATAGAAACCATGAAATAACACACCCTAGAGGTTGCATACCAGAATTTACCTGAAGCTGAAAAAGAAGGATTATTTATGAGTCTCTTACCCCAAAATTCTCTATTACTATCCCTTTCAACTACTCTCCTGGCTAAAATTTTCTCGGAAAACATTAAACATGCCCTAACCCTCATTTTTCAAATATTGGGTCAAGACCATGATAGATTAATGGATGATGTCACCCTTGGATTTTTCTCCCTCTTAATATCAATTGATCTTATCTCTCCCCCAAATTTTGATTTCTATCAATTCTTAAGAGAATCTATCCAATCCCAATTAGAGAATTTTCCTATAAATCACTCTTTTAGATACCAGTCATAGCTGGTGTACCTCATTCTCTCCCAAAACCACTCCTATTTCAAGAGCTGGGGAATATGAATTATTGACCCAGAAGGAAATATGAAACCAATAGTTGAATGGCCCAAGAGTGTAAAAAGAAAAGAAAATAATATCGTTTTTATCTATTATGTTGATCATTGAATGAAAGCCATGTATACTCTGATACATGGTTCCCTCCCTCCAAGAGTGCTTCCAGAGATCAAGTGTTTCCTACAACTTAGTAAAGATACCAGAATTAGAGACTGATACTTTGCATAGGATCATACTATTATCAGAGTATATGGTTTCACATAGGAACCATTCAAACTTTCATTATTCCTCACACCTAGGTTAATGTATTTAGAATATATGAGACAAAGTGATCCAGGTGGATATTGGTGGCCACCCACCTATTCAAACTGGATCCTCTTGTCCATTTTTGTTCAACACGTTCTTCTGTACTTTTTTGTAATTGTGGGTTCTACACTTCTGGGGATGTATGAATCCCCACACATCCTCCAGGTGGATACTGGTGGCCTCTTTCCTAATCCAACTGAATTATTTTGTATGTTTTCATGTCAACACATTCTTTTGTACTTCCAGGGTCATTTTGGGACCCTAAACATTCTTTTTTTGAAACTCCACAGTCAAACTATAGATGGAGTTAGCGTTTGATGGAAGAATGTGTAGTTCTCCGAAAGACCTTTCCAATGGGCTATCATGTGCTTAAAACGAAGGTCATATGAAAAAGTTACGAACCTTGAAAGTTGAGGTACCAACTTACACCAACTTACCCATAGGGGCCCACATGAATTTTGGCATTTCACCTTCTAGGGTTAGGTTTTTGGATGTCTATGGTTTTGGAATTCATGATTAAAATAAAAAAGGCCTATGGAGCCTCATTTTATTCCATTCTTCTCAGACAGATGCGCGTAGCAGCCACATCTCTTCTCAGAGATAGCTACCACCATTCAATCAAGTGTTTCAGTTCTACAATTTTACATTTTCAGCCTATTTCATTATTCAATAGAAGATATTTTTCATTGGATATATGTGTTATTCTTCATATCTATGTGTTTATTGTATTCAGTTTGTTAATCAGTTCGTTCCTCTCCTAAATCCAGATCAGTGGTATCAGAGTGATATACTCTTCATTTATTTTTCTCTGTGCATGTCCTTGACAAGATCTGGGTATAAGAAGTTGGGACTCGAACCAATCGAGCCATTAAAATATTGGTCACACCAAGCTCGGAAACAACCCATGTGGGATGAAAATAAATATGATGGAGCAAGAGATCCTATTAAAATGTTGCTCGAGGAATCCCTCATGTGACAAAGGAGTGAAATGATGGACAACTTCACGCAGATCCTTCGACAACTGCCCACAGGAGAAGCATATTCATCAAGTGGCCATGCAACCCCCTTTAAGGTACAAGTAAATTTTGATATTCCATTATTTTAAGGATTGATAGATGCGGATGTGGAAGATAAATGGTTGAATCTACTTATTTTTCCGATAGGGAAAAAATCATTTCATTCCTCAAGGTTGTTCCCCATGTTAAATACTGGTGTGATACTAACTCTGAGCAAAGGGTCATGGAGGAATCTACAATGATTGTGGTGCCCCTTACATGGGATTCCTTTCGCGATGTTATTAAATAACAATACGACCATGTTGGAAGCTACAAGGACCAGTACACCAGATGGACCACCCTACATCAAGAAAGGGACTAGAAAATGCCATATTTCACCAATATTTGCCATACCCTACGCGCCAAATTGGGTATCAAAGACTCTGAGCGTCATCTGGTGCTCAAATATTGTGGTTGTTTGAATAGATACATTCAAATAGAAATGGAGTTTTGGGACATCCCCTCATTTAGCATGACTTATAGATACGTTGTCAAGATCGAGCAGAAATTTAAGAAGAAAAGGTGAGATTTTGGATCTTCAAACCCCTCACAACCGAACCAGGGCAAAGGTAGCCCTAACCCACACAATAAGGGAAAAAGTTGAGATGGTCGCCCTCTAGACAACAATTCCAAGGCACAACACAAGAAGGGAAATGAGAATACGAAGAAGGACATGGGAAAATGGTGTGAGTACTATAAAATACCTTGGGACAACACCAAAGAATGTCGCTCCAAGTAATCCCCCATGGTCGAACTGAAGGCTTCCGAGTTAGAGACTGATTCTAATTCTGAATCAAATCTTGAAGGAGGGAAGAAAATTATCAATGCTCAACCTTGTGCTACTATCGCTACCACTAAAGTCCGGCCAAGCGAACTAGAAGAACTAGAGGAAGGGGAATGCCTCTTTCACTTGCAGATGTGGGTAAAGGGGGCTCCACTTCATTTCATTGTCGATAGAGGTAGTTATAAGAACTTGATTTTAGCAGAGGTCATCAAGTGGCTAGACCTGCCAATGATACTGCACCTGTGGCCCTACACCATCAGTTGGATTCACCAAGGAAGAGATCTCTGTGTCAGCCAACATTGTCGTCTTCCCTACGACATCAAGACTTTCAAAGATGCAGTACTGTGTGATATTTCTCCCCTTGAAGTTTGTGATGTTTTTTTAGGACAACCATATTTGTGGAAGGGTCATGTTGTGTATGAGTCTAGACCTTGCAATGTTATTATTACTTTGGTTAGAAAATTGTACAGGACACCAGAGGTAGCACTGCCTACTACTATTTCTTTAATCTCTACTAAGCAATGCATTAAGGTCATCTCACAGACTCGGAAGTTCGTCTTCTTTGTGATCCATTCTCACAGTAAGTAAAAGGTTGTCGCCACATCTATGGCTTCTACACAGAGCCTCTCTTTGTAGCAGAAGAAAGTGGATGGGATCGTGGAAAAATACAAAGACATCTTCTCCTCACCCATAGGGGTACCGACACACTACCAAGTCAAGCATCCAATTGATTTGAACCTTGACGCACCTCTACCTAATGGAACAGTCTATCGTCGCTTGTTGATGGAAAATGAAGAAGTTAGGTGACATATCCAAGAGATGCTTCAAAAGGGGCACATTAGACCCCACTCCTCCCCTTGTGGAGGCCCGATTGTACTGGTGCAGAAGAAGGACGGGACGTGGCGACTCTGCATTGATTACATAGCCTTAAACAAAATCACAGTCACGAACCGATACCCCATTCTTAGGATTGATGACCTTCTTGACCAACTCAAGGGGGAGAGTTTATTTGCCAAGATTAACCTAAAGTCTGGCTACCACCAGGTTCCCATCGAACTAATTGATGTATGGAATACAAACTTCAAATCTGAAGAAGATCTCTTTGAATAGCTAGTCATGACCTTTGGCTTAAAAAATGCTCTAGCCACTTTCATGAGATTGATGGATGATATACTAAGACCCTTCACCAACTCCTTTGTGGTGGTATATTTGGATGACATTCTCATCTTCAGCAGGACATGGGAGGAGCACATGCAGCATATTCAACAGGTTTTGAGCACTCTGCGACAACACAATCTATATGCTAACTTGGAAAAATGCTCTTTTGGCATGAAAAGGGTCTAATAATTGGGCTACATTGATGATGAGCATGGGGTACATGTTGATCCAGCTAAGATCCAAGTCATCCGTGACTGGCCATCCCCGACCACACTGACCGAGCTTTGGAGCTTCCTGGGACTAGCCAACTTCTACTGATGTTTCATGTTGGGATTCTCCCATATTGCATGGGCCCTCATCCAGGTGACCAAGGGTGGTGGTAGGTCCGAGTTCATGCGGGGGAAGGAGCAAAAATGAGCATTTTATGATCTGAAGAATCGCTTGTGATCAGCTTGAGTACTCTCATTTCCCGATCTGCAACAACCATTTGAGATTGATACTTATGCATCTGACTATGTCGTGGGCACAATTCTCACTCAAAATGGGCATCTAGTGGCATACCATAGTGAGACACTCTCTGAAACTGTCCGGAAATACCCCACCTATGACAAGGAAATGTATTCTATTGTAAAAGCATGTCTTCAATGGAAAAATTACATCCTGGGAAATTAGATGATCATACACACTAATCACAAGCCTCTGAAGTTCATACAGACACAGGGGAAATTATAGAACGAATGCCATCATAAGTGGTCCACCTACCTGCAGTAGTTCCATATCAACATCAAGTATAAGACAGGTATCTCCAATTGTGTTTCCAACTTCCTCATTCAACCTCATGTGGTTGCACTCACCACTGTGCTCCATTCCTATGGACATGAAGCATTTGAGTGGCCCCAACTTTATCAGTAATATCTGGACTTCTCCACCACCTATCAGGTCTTGGGTATAGGTGCAATTCTCATCAATTTTCACATTCAGGACAAAATCTTATGCCACTTTGGCCATCTCTGTGTTCCTACAAGAGAGCATGAAAAGATGATTTGGGAAGCCCACTACAGTCGGGTGGCAGGACATTTTGGCATGGAGAAAACTGTGGCCATTCTTCAGAAACATTTTTATTGGCCAAAATTTCGACAGGACGTCAGCAAGTATATCATATCTTGCATTGCTTGTGCCATTTCCAAGCCATCCATAATAAAGTAAGGCTTATACACTCTTCTTCCTATTCCTGAGAAGCCTTGGGAATCCATCTCAATTGATTACATTTCTGGCTTGTCATCCACCAAGCAAGGAAATGACTGCATATTTGTGGTCGTTGATCGGTTTTCGAATATGGCCATCCTCACAACCTACAAGAATAATATCACATTGGCAGATACTACCAAGATCTTCTTCAAACAAGTGTAGATCCACTTTGGGATACCATAGATCATCATCTCTGATAGGGACAACAGGTTCCTCAACACATTTTGGTCAAGTCTCTAGTCTCTTTTGGACAACAAGCTCACAAAATACACTGCTTTCCACCCCCAAACCGACGACCAATCATAGGTCATAAATCAGATGATTGTGCACATCGTGTGCATGTACAAATATAAGCATCCACATGCATGGGATGAGAGTCTCCCCTCTGTTCAACACAGTTACAAAAGGGCTCTCCATAACTCCATCAGCCATAGCCCATTTCAGGTGGGTCTGGGATTCCAACCCTTGGGACCCATTGATGTTGCACTTCCTCTTGCCACCGCACAGACATAATATTCCCATGATCATTTTGAAATTAACAAAGAAACCAAATTCATTGATTGGATTCAACACATTCGCCAACAAGTCCAGGATATTTTATAGAAATCCAATGCTAAGCACAAGCAACGCCATGATCAACACAAGATACCACATTGGTTTTAGGTTGGCGACAAACTTTTGGTTACATTTTCAAAAGGAGTGTCTCATGGGGCCCCATCAGAAGCTTCACCCACTTCTATATGGGCCTTACACTATTACCAAGGCTATGGGTAGTTATGCTTTTGAGCTCAACACTCATCCCTTCCTTGGTCTACATCCAGTGTTCAATGTGGACCTCCTTCAGCCATATTTTCCACCATTATTGGACACCTCAGAGATCACAGAATAGATGACAACAACATATCTCAACCCTAACTGCATGGAACAAGCCTCCACTCATCAGATAGTGGACACACAGGTCAAGGTCACTCACTAACAGAGGATCCAGCTTTATCAGGTTGTCAAGGCAGGGCAACTCCTACACCAAGGCAAGTGGGTCATCCAGGGACAAATCCAAAAAAATTTTCCTCACCTGATGGGGGAAATCAACGCCATGGAGACCATTTCTTCCTAAGGGGGGAGGATTGATCTAGGTGGATATTGGTGGCCACCCACCTATTCCAACTGGCTCCTCTTGTCCATTTTTGTTCAACATGTTCTTCTATACCTATTTGTAATTGTGGGTTCTACACTTCTAGGGATGTCTAAACATCCACACATCCTATAGGTGGATACTAGTGGGATCTTACCTAATCCAACTGGATTATTTTGTATGTTTTCATGTCCTCACATCTTGTTGTACTTCCAAGGCCGTTTTGGGGCCCTAAACGTTGTTTTTTGGGATTACCACAGTCAAATTGTAGAGATAGTCAAAGTTTGATGACATAATGTGTAGTTATCTGAAAGACCTTTCCAACGGGCTATCACGCACCTGAAATAGAGGTCGTATGCAAAATTTACGACCCTAGGAAGTTGAGGTACCAACTTACACCAACTTACCCATAGGGGCCCACATGAATTTTGGCATTTCACCTTCTAGGGTTAGGTTTTTGGATGTCTAGGGTTTTGGCATTCATGAGTAAAATGAAAATGGCCTCTGGAACCTCATTGCATTCCATTTTTCTCAGATGAATGTGCATAGCAGCCACATCTTTTCTCAAATATATCTACCACCATTTGAGCAAGTGTTTCAGTTATGGAGTTTTACAGTTTCAACCTATTTCATTATTCAATAGAAGATATTGTTCACTGGATATCTGTGTTATTCTTCATATCTCTGTGTTTATTGTATTCAGTCTGTTAATTAGTTCTTTCCGCTCCTAAATCTATATCACAAATATTAATAGGTGACCACTTTCTATTTGGTCAACACAAAAAACCAATTACTTTCACATTACCGCAATAGGTTGGCACCTTCTTGGTACAACAAAGGTTGTATTTTTACAAGGCTGGAGAAATTATAAGCCAATTTGATCTTGAAAAGGAAGGCAACTTGGTATATGACCCTCATGGAGTGATTTCATCTAGGAGGTCCACTTATAATCATGATTCAAAAGGGATAATAGAGAGGAAAACTAACTTAGAATCTTGGGAAGAAGTCAAAGATATTTTGGAGAGAGAGGATCCTAGCTCAATTACTATATCATCTCAAGCTAGATGAGTCCCAGCTGGTAAATCCCTAAATATCCCATTATAATATCCTTAATCAGGGTCAAAGGTAAAGAACATGAGAGAAATAAGCTCAAATAAATTGACCAAGAAGAGGAAGAATAAGAAGAATGAAACTTCATAAAGTTTCTAGATAAAGAGAAGGGTGTGTTTTATATAAATTAGGGAGATATGTAATGTAAGAGGTCATTTTTTACTATTGAACATTTTTCATTAGCCCTGTTGTCAACTATATCACTCAAGGAAGCAACCACTAGTGGTGGACCAACATAGAAAACACCCACTATATTTTCTCATTACATGGATATAAAGATACATAAAAAATAGCCACAAAGAGATTTGTATCCTCCAGTGGGAGGAGGAGAGGCCCCGCCAACTAAGTTGTTGATAGAAGTTGATCATCAAGCAAGAAATTTTAATCTATCCCTTTTAGAAGAAAAGGTGCAAAGGTCATTTTCTCCACCACGATATAAGGTAACTCCAGTCAAGTTTAAAAAAAAAGGTATTTGATCTCCTAACCTAATTGATTTTCATCAACGAGTAAGTGAGATGTTGTATCAAGGAGTGTTGCAATCCTCTGATGGTGAGAGGGAAATGAAAGAAATTACACTCAAAATTCACAAGCATATGATGCAAGAAAAATAACCACTAAAGCTAATCAAACTAGGGTGGATGAACTATAAAGGGAGATAGTATTCCTGGGCATAGATCCTAAAGACCTCCACTTTGGTAGGAGATCTGATAAAATAGAAATATACACACATCAAAACCCTGAAGAATAAGTTGAATATTCCTGAAGCTAAACATGCTCAAACACCAGAGCTACAAGACAATTTCAAGGAAAAGGAGCAATCATTCCTCTAGTTGAAGAAAAGAGATGAAGAATATACACGGTTACAAAGAGAATTTGAAGTATTGAGAAAAGAGAATGAATTGCTAAAGAATCAACAAAGTCATTTGATCCAAATGTCAAGATATGGAAAGGAACCAGTTGACGTTGTTGATCCAATATAATTCCTGGAAAAGGTGATGGATGATCTCAGCATGAAGGAAAGGCAAATGGGAAATATGAACATGCAACTGAGAAAACAAAGTACCAATATTGTGGAGATGGAAGAATAAGAAAAAAACAGAGAAACATGTTTGTCTAAATTGAGCACAGATAAAGATGAAGCCCCAAATGAAATAGAAAGGTTGCAAAGTTAAGTCACAAGAAAGTAAACTTTGAAAGAAACCAAACATGTGATTTGGGATCAAATAGCCTCCATAATAACTCACAATTAGGTGCAATTTTCTTTGATGGGAGATGAATTGGAGTTGATAAAATCAACCCGAATAGAGATAATTCAGGTAAAATTTGAACTGGAAAATAATCCCAACCTTGCCAATGAGATCATCAAATTCTTAAATATCATAACCAAAGATCATCTCAGAGAACTGAATGTTAAATATAGAACCAATATCATCATCGATGCTAAGAAGGTTCTCAACAAAAGGAGGCAACTACATAATGTTGAAAATAGGCTACAAGAGATATCAGAAGAAGTGTCTTCTTTCAAGATGATCTTCAAGGGTCTCATCATTCTTAAGTTACCTCTCCCTTGGGAAGGATATGGAGATTTTCTCTCTCACCAGAGGTACTCAAAATTGTTGGAGTGCAAAAGAAATGAAGATAATATGTTTGACAAGTTGTTTGGAGTCTTTCTATGAAAAGACATCATGGAAATTATTTCGCGTTAGTTCGATATTTTGCATCCGTTGAAAGGGGTTTTCAAACATATTCCTCAACCATCATATGAAAGATATACTAAACTTGATGAGATGGTTAGAAATGTGAACGAAAACTATTATCCCATAGGAAATATGTGGCATTACATGTGTCAATTTCTCAAAATTTCTCAACAGATATAAGGGGAGTCAAGTAGTGTTAGGCATGCCCAGTAAAAGTTAGTTACTGAGAGAATATTTTGTGTCAGAATTTTTCCACATGTAAGCATTTTGTAAGTAGTAAAGATAATGGTTTTCGGAAAATCGAGAAGTAGTAAGTGGTATCAAGAAGAAGTTTTGGAAAAATAGCGTGAGGCTAAAAGAAAGAGGATGTTTATTTTGTAAGGGTTGGAAATTTGGGGAATTTAAGAGTTTCTTACAACCAGAGCTATTTGACCATGATACTCAAGCACAAACATATAATTAAGGTTGTAGGATTCATGAGATTCATCCCCTGCATTATGTTTTAGTCTATCATTTCTCTTTTTGTGCATGTGATCTTGTAAAAGCCACCCCTCTCATTTTTGGCTTCTTGTATCAGATCTCCATTAATAAAATCTCAAGCAGTAAGTTATATGGCATGTTCAGTGTTACTATGTGTTTTATGCTTATGATATTGAAGTGATTTCCTCTTAACATTGACCACTTTGTTTCATTTCTTCATATGTTTAATGATGTGCACAAGGTACCTCCATGGATTTAAATATTTGAATATGTAACTTTTTTATGCATGTTTTAAAAATCTATTATATGTGTTAGAACTTTTGAATTCTTAATTTCTTGGTATGTTATTCTATTTCCATAATATATAAGATTCATTCACTGCAGTGCCTTTTATTCTTATGTTGTTTTTCTTCTAAATTCACCATTTCCCTCACTCTTAAAATCAAATTGTATGAAACACTCATGGACAAATGCCTTATGGAGTTGAAGGTTTTAAATATCTGTATTTAGAGTGTTTAAGGAATGAGAGTTTAGTAAGAGAGAGAGAAAAAATTACCCAATTTTTGCATAATTTTACTTATTGCAAGCATGGATTTAACTCTCATATTGATTCTTATCCCCCAGGGTGCCTCAGCATCAGGAACATATCTAGGGATAAAATATGGTATCAGAGCATAAGTTCAAATATATTTATTGAGACCAATATGGTAAGTACCTACAATTATTACAAAAGAAGTGGACAAGAGATGTTTCCAGGGCTAAAGCAAAATAGACCACTGAGAATGGAGGGGGAACATTATGGAGGAGATGAGGAAGAAGATTCCAAGGTCAATTTGGATCGATTTGAGAATATATTGGGCACATTGACATTGATGGTGTCACAACAATTGAAAGAACATTGCACTTAAACTCCATCAAAAACGGCTTGTCATGAAGATCCCAAGAGGGAATAAAATAACCCATAGACAAAGTGCCAGACTAAGCCAACGATGGGAGAATCCAACTATAGTAAGATACATGTACCTTTTTGTATGTATGTCAAGGTGGAAATCAAGCCATATGTCAGGGAATTGGATGTTATCATGCTGAACCAATGGCTATAGTAGATGCAAGTATACTTTAGTGTGCATGAAGTAACTGGAAAACAAAAGATTTATTTTTCTTGGTTGAATCTTGAAAGCCATACTTTGGCATGGTGGGAGAGTGATGTAGTAAGAAAAGAACTAGGAAATCAACCACCAGTGAATGATTGGGAGGTATTCAAGGACATTATCAAATCCTCATTTTACCCAATAGGATATGAGGAAAACCAACAAATAATATGAAATTACTTCAGGAAAAGACAAGGACAATCAATGCAAGAGTTCACGACAAAGTACAGGAAGAGATAAATTCAAAGGGGAGTCTCTCTCAAAATTCTAAACATGTTAGTCAAGTATTTGGGGGCATTGTTACCTCATATTCATAGGAAAGTGATGTTTTTTATACCAAATATGATTGACGAGGACAATAGTCAAGCACAATACCTTGAGGGAGACAAGCATAAGAAACAAGAATAACCACAAGAGCAACAAAGAAAGAAGAAAACAAGAAGAAGTGGAATGAGAAGAATATTTTGGAAGAAACATAATAAGAAACATCTCCTTCCCAACAATGTAAAGTATGTGATTGAAAAGGGAACGCATAAGAGAACTGTTGGAAATTTCACCCTGAGAATCACCCCAAATATTTCCAGTAAAAGGAAAAGAATGAATCAGTATTAGTGGATGTTGAGGAACAGGTGGGAAGCACCTCAAACATGGAAGGGAATATCAATTTCCCTAATATTCAGAAAGAGGTGGCACTATTTGGTTCCAGTCACAAGGAGGAGAAGGAGATGAATAAATGTTTTTGCATTAAAATCCACATGAAGAAAAGTAAGGTGGATTGTTTGTTTTATCCTAGTTTACAATCCAATTTTATCTTTGTGAAACTAGTTGAGAGGATTGGGATGGAGACATAAGATCATCCACATCCATACCCCTTGGGATAGGTAAGGTAAGATGTGGAATTGAAAGTGAGAAAGCAGTGAAAATTTAAGCTCGCCATCAATCAAAGCTTTGTTTATCAAGTATTTGCAAATGTGGTTCCTCTAGACATATGTAGAGTCATGTTGGGAAGTCCATATTTGTACGTGAAGGATGCCATTTTTAGAAAGAGAGATAACCAGTACAGGATATTCAAGGATGGAAAAGTATGTGCCATAAATTCACACAAGGACAAAGCTAATCTCTCTTTGATCAGTTCTCATCAAGCTATAAGGATCATGGGAAATAAAAACAAGTTTGTCTTGTTGTTATTGAGAGAAGGAAAGCAATGGGGAGAAGGAAGCGAGTTGGAGAAGAAGGAATCCTTGGAAGGATGTAGTGGTGATAAAAATAAACAACTAAAACAACTAATTGAATCCTACAAGGAAGTGTTTCGAGAGCCTTAGGGACTGCCACCCAAGAGAGAGATTGAACATGAGATTCATTTTTTTCATTCATTGTTTCCTAACATTGGACTGCATACACAGTTAGTCATCGAAGCAGATGAAGTAAATAAGAAAATTTAGCAGTTGTTGGATTAGGGAGTCATTGGACCCGATACATCACCATGTGTCTCACCCATCATCATGGTGCCAAAGAAAGATGGAATTTGGATATTACCATTAAGAATAGATATCATTTTCCAAGGATTGATGACTTGTTGGATCAACTGCAGCAAGAAAAATTATTCACTAAGATGTACCTAAAATAAGGTTACCACCAAGTGAGGATCAAATAAGAAGACACGTGGAAGACAATGTTCAAAACAAGAGAAGGTTTGTTGATTCGGATTATTTTCGGCACGAAATGAGAGCGGAGATATAACATAGAAATATTCAGAGATATTGCAAGAGAGACAACAATATAACAGAGATATAGAGGAAATATAAAAAGAGTCACATAT
>JASDQU010106226.1:57743-70521 GCA_032191745.1 Picea mariana
GGATATTGGTGAGGAACAAGTGGAACTACGTGAGAAAGATGAAGATATCAAGGGGGTGAAACAACAAATCCATAAATCTCAACATATCATAGCCTAAATTTATCAGGAGAACAAATAATTCAAGAGGAAGCTAACAGAAAGAACTTCTGAAGCACAAACACCACAAAGTAAAGCAGGTCAGAGATATCCTACCTCACCAACAGGAGGAGAAAATAATATAAAATGGTTGAAAAGCAGCTAAGAGAAGCTCAATATGAGATCATTAAGCTCAGGGAGGAAAAAAGAATATCAGAGGAAGGAATCATGAAATGTTACAAGAAATGCAGACCAACTATAGACAATGCGTGTGCAACCGTCTCTGATGCTCAATCAAAATTGAAGAAGAATGTGACTTTGTTGAGACAGGTGAGAAGTTTAAAGAGACAAAACTTGTCATTGAGAAAGGCAAACAGGACCTTATGAATACAAGTGAAATTGGATAAAGAAGATAAGGAAAAACTAAATAATCCCAACCTCTGTTGCCAACTGGATTCTCATGAGAAACCTCAGCATGAATATCTGTTGCGTGAAATTGTTGCACAAATACCGCAGCCAACACTTGGGCATCAGAAACCAAAATTTACTGCACAAAGGTGACAATGTTGTCCAATGGTACACATGATGACTCATCAAAACCATATGGTTGAAATTATCTCAAGAATTTATGATTGTAAATGAGATTTCAGTTAAGTTATGATTGACAAATCGAGTTTCCTATTTTTGGTAAATTTTATAGAGGTTGTTGTTCTCTTTCAAAACAACTAGATCCATAACTCTAGGAGATAGTAATTCGACTCTTAGCAGCTAAGTGTAGCTTTAGTTTTTTATATATATGGACTATTTTGATGTAAAATGTGTGGGAAAAAGTATAGGCATTTTGATCCTCAATGTAATTTTCTAAATCTAAAGGAAATACAAATGCAGAAGTCTTGAATTCCTTATGAAAAAGATTTTAATGGTGGTGATTTGAAGATTGTACTCTTCTTTGTATGTATTCCTTGTGTAATTATTTTCATTTGCACTTTTCTTCTCGTTAAATTAAAAGTCCAAAATTCATCTAATGGTGATCTAGACTTAACTGATTTAAATTATGTCTATCTTCTTAAACAAAGGTCAAAATTCATCCTTTATGATGCTTTGATTATGTTATGTGTTTATTTTCTTCTTTCACCCTACATAATCAAACTCAACATTGAAGTTCATTACCTTATTTAGCCTTTGTTCCTCTAAGGATTTCTATCTACCAAGCATTGTTTTCTTTTGTTTTCATGGGTTGACTCCATAGCCCTAGTAATACTATACTTTTTTGCCAACAAACCTTGAAAAACTATCTCAAAATTCTAAATCTAGCCATCAATTCAAAGCAACCTGTCTATCAAAGATCAAGTCTCAGAGAGAGCCCTCTCTAGATTGGAAAGTCTAGTTTCCAGTCTTAAATTTGGTTTTTAGGTTTCCTTTGTATATTGTTTCTTCAACCCAACAATTTACTTAGCGTTAACATTTTGGCGTTGTTTCCGAGGATGAAATTAAAAATTTTCCCTGGGAAAGACTGACTTAAATATTTAGATTTGATTCCTAAGGGTAATATTGAATCAAACACATTTTTTGGCTGAACTATTCTTACCTTGGTGATTTCATTTAATAATATTAGTAGCGTAAAGTTTTTTGAGAAAATAAGAAATCTTGGCTCCTAAGAGAATTTACCCTAGAAGGAACAACATATGTGTCTGATCCTGAGAATCTCTTACACAAAAGAAAAGAAAAGACATTTAAATCATTTTCTTTCTTGGACAAAAATCTATCTTTACCCAAAGACGGGGTAAAAAGTATCGATGACCTTGATTTCGATTTAAAATTTGAACAAACAAGGTTTATGAAATTTTACAATTCAATTCCTACTGAAGTAAAACCTCCTCCTGGAGCTCCTCAACTTCGATATGTTGATTCTTTTGATAGTGAATTTTACTTGTTGTTAAGAGAAAGGATATCAAATACATTAAATGATATGATGAGTGATGCAATTAAAGTAGAGTTAAATTTGATGGCATCAGGGAAGATCAAACATAATCCTAATAGAGATGTGATGAAGGTCTAAGGAGAAGCACAACCCTCAACTTCTCAATCATTAGATGAGAAATTTGATTTGATTATTAAAACCATGGAAAGATTCATGGAAATAATGTCCTTGGATAATAATCCTACCACCAGAGATCAAATTGATTTTCATCCCATAAATCAAAATTTTTGAAGAGCTCCAGTTCCATAGATCAGGAAAAGAAACCAGAGAAATCAAGGTGGTCAACAAATAAAACCTATTTTCCAAAAAAACTATGTAAATGAAGATTTTGATCAAACAATTGAAGACAATATGCATTTTTGTGATGATACAAAAACAAATGTGTTCTTAACTAAAGAAGAACATGATCAATTTATGGATGCAAATGATAATTTTATGTAGGATAATGATGGTATATTGTCAATGGAAATAAAAGAGTATAAGAAGGGAGTTTAAAATGCTATTATGAAAATTCAGAAATAGTACAACCTCAGAAGAAAAAAGGTTCCTGCAAATCGCCCAAAGACAAATCCTACAAGGGAAATTCAGATAAATACTCCTTCAAGCCAACCTACGAAAGACAATTCAACAAAGGATGCAATGGAGAAAGGAAAATCCAAAGAAGAACCCCCAAAGAAGATACATGAGGCAAGAATGGAAGAAATCATCAAAGAGATAGAAAAATCCCCATCTCCTTTTAATTTTGAAAAATAAATGGCTAAAATCAAAATTTATGTTCTATTCAATGAGCTGATTAAGAATGGTGAATAAAGAAATCAGATCATTAAAATGCTCAAAATGGAAGAAGCCCCTGACACCTTGAATGTGCAAGATGATCACCCTGATATCTTGTTTGGCTCATGTATGGAGGAGAGTGGCGATGTTGATGATGTCCCTCCTTTTTATGTTAGTCTTAAGATTCATGACATGACCTTACATAATGCCATGTTAGATTTAGGAGCATCACATAATCTGATGCTCAAGGTAGTCATGGATGACCTGGGCCTAGATATTACAAGACCTTACAAGGATATTTTCTCTTTTGACTCAAGGAAGGTCTAATGATTGGGTTTAATCAAAGGTTTGGTTGTATCATTGTCTTAAATTCCATCAAAAAATCTGATCATGGATGTGGTGGTTGATGACATCCCTCCTAAATTTGGCATGTTGTTATCTAGATCTTGGGCTGCAAAGTTGAAAGGGACTTTGCAAATGGATATGGCATATGCTAATATCCTTGTTTTTGGCCAATAAAGGAGGTTGTACAAAGAAGTGTTGCTCAAGTACATGGTGAGTAGAAAAACTCAACCAAACAACCATCCCATTTAATCTATATATATTGAGGTTGGTTCCTCTAATTTCTATAATGATTTGAGTTTTGAAGAGGAGGAGCCAAAAACTGTCATGGCCATCAAAGAAAAATCTCATCATCAAACAAAGGAAATTACAAATCAACAAAACAATGTAGAGGATGAGATGTGGAACATGAGCTTTGATGGAGCTGCCAACAAAGAAGTAGAAAAAGTTGGTGTGTGGATTAACCCTCCCAAGATAGGTACAAAACTTTGTCCTTGCAAACTTTCTTTTGATTGCACCAATAACATGGTTGAATATGAGGCACTGTTTTTGGGATTGAAGACTTTAAAAGAATTAGGTGCTAGGAGGATAGTTGTACATGGAGGTTCCGAGATTTTCATAAATAAGGTCAAGGGTATATATCAGTCCTAGCATACTAGATTGAGGGAATATAGGAATATAGTACTTGATATTCTTGAAGAGTTTTCATAATACGATTTATCAGTGATTCCTAGGGGGGAAAATAAAATTGCATATTCTTTAGCTACTTTATCTTCTTTGTTCAAAATTCCATTTTTTCCAAATAAAAAGTGTGAAATTGAGGTCAAGCATAGGCCAGAAGTACCTGACAACATTGAATATTGGCAAATATTTGAAGATGACAAACTAGTAGAAATATTCCTTCAGATGAGTGATGAATTTGCTAATTCAAATGTTGATGATGAGTGTTGTTTTGAAGAGAATGAAGATGCATCCTTGTTCAAAAATGATGATTTTTTTTCAAAATTAGATTGTTGGGAGAGATATAGTGCAACTAAAAAATAACATAGAAAATTGAGGAGCTTGGAAAGTTAAACATGGACTAGGGTTCCTTCTTGATTTCAAAAAACATTTCCTTGGATCCTAAAGGAGATACTCCCTTGTCTATTGAGAAATCAACATTTCATAGTTCAAGGGTAAAAGGAGGAGGTGTTGCTGAAAGGGGAAAAGGAAAAGAAATTGAAATTTCATCACTCAGTCAGCCAGCCTCAAAGAAAAGAAACAAACTAAGATTCGCTGATGAAACTTAGGAGACACAAGATCCCAGTAAACCACGCACCAGGTCCTCTGCTAGGATGTTTCTTATACCCACAATTCAGATAGATTTTGTTGAATGTGCAGTCCATGAGATTGATGAGGAAAAAGTGGAACTAGATGAGAAAGATGCAGATATGAAGGAGGTGAAACATCAAGTCAAGAAAGCTCAATGTATTATAGCCCAACTTTATCAAGAGAATAGAGAATTGAAGAGGAAGCTAACATAAAGAACTTATGAAGCACAAACACCACAAAGTAAATTAGGTCAGAGATCTCCTACCTCACCAACAGGAGGACAAAATAATATAAAATGGTTGAAAAAGCATCTAAGAGAAACTCAAGATGAGATCATTAAGCTCAGGGAGGAAAAACGAATATCAAAGGAAGGAATCACGAAACATTACAAGAAATGTAGACCATTTATAAACAATGCCTGTGCATCCATATCTGATGCTCAATCAAAATTGAGGAGGAATGTGGATTTGTTGAGACAAGTGAGAAGTTTAAAGAGACAAAACTTGTCATTGAGAAAGGAAAACATGACCTTATGACTACAAGTGAAATTGGATAAAGAAGATAAGGACAAACTGAATAATCCCAGCCTTTGCTGCCAACTAGATTCACACGAGTAACCTCGGCATGAAGATCTGTTGCATGAAATATCTGCGCAAATACCACAGCCAACACTTGTGCAGTAGAAACCAAAATTTACTGCGCAAAGGTGACAATGTTTTCTAGTGGTACACATGATGACTCATCACAACCACATGGTTGAAATTCCCTCAATAATTTTTTTATTGTAAATGACATTTCAGTTAGATTATGATTGGCAAATCGAGTTTCCTATTTTTGGTAAATTTTATAGAGGTTGTTGTTCTCTTTGACAACAACCATATCCATAACTCTAGGAGATAGTAGTTCGACTCTTACTAGCTAAGTGTAGATTTATTTTTCTATATATATGGACTATTGTGATGTAAAAAGGGAGGGCAAAAGTATAGGAATTTTGATCCTCAATGTAATTTTATGAATCTAAAGGAAATACAAATGCAGAAGTCTTGAATTTCTTATGAAAAAGATTCTAATTGTGGTGATCTAAAGATTGTACTCTTCTTTTTATGTATTCCTTGTGTAATTATTTTCATCTGCACTTTTCTTCTCTTTAAATTGGTAAATTAAAAGTCCATAATTCATCTAATGGTGCTCTAGACTTAACTGATTTAAATTCTGTCTATCTTCTTAAACTAAGGTCAGAATTCATCCTTTATGATGCTATTATTATGTTATGTGTTTATTTTCTTCTTTCACCCTACATAATCAAACTCAACACTAAATTTCATCAGCTTATTTATCCTTTGTTCCTCTCATAAGTTCTATCTACCAAGCATTGTTTTTTTTTTCCAGGGGTTGACTCCATAGCCCTAGAAATTCTATACCTTTTTTCCAACAAACCTTGAAAAACTGTCTCAAAATTCTAAATCTAGCCATCAATTCAAAGAAACCTGTCTATCAGAGATCAAGTGTTAGAGAGAACCATCTCTAGATTGGAAAGGCTAGTTTCCAGTCTTAAAGTTGGTTTGTAGGTTATGTTTGTAGATTGTTTCTTCAGCCCAACAATTTACTTAGCGTTAACAAGACATTCATATTATTGTTCGATATAGTGTGGGAGAAATAAATGAGCCAACTAGGAGTTCTTAACTAGTGAAACCTTAAATGCAAAGTATTTATGTGTCCTTATGGGTGTTTCATTTGGACTCCATAATAGTACCAACAAATTTGAAATGTAAAATAGATATGGAAACCTAAATTCTTCACATCTAAGATTTCACTAGTTTGAAAGACTAAAGTAGATATATAACCACCATCATTCTCTAATGGTTAGAAACAACCTCCAAGTAAAGTATTTTACAACATGAATTGCATTAAAAATGCACCAAAACTAAACATGAATTCTTCCTATAAATACATTAATGTATACACCTATAAGCTCTAGATCATAAGAAAAAATAGTCCCAATGAATAATTACAACACCATATCTTCATTATCTAAAAATAGACATCCCACCAATATTATCTAGTGAAATAACCTGACTTAAAAGACCATTGATATAAGGATTTAACATGTACCATATTAACATCATAGATCATAAATTTAATCACAAACCCATAGAATCAATGTTCTAGGTATATTATATAAATTTAAAGGAAATTTGTTTTAATATTTCTTTCCTTTTAGGCTGCAACAACTATATGAATCGATTTGTCATGATTTATATTTTTTAACATTTAAATAATTAAATGTTTTGATATTGTATCCTAAGTTTTCATTGAAAATGATAAAGAATACTTTTTATTGACCAATCAAATATATAAATCCCTTTTTATCCACCAATCAACCAATTCTCCCTATGATTTGGCCCCGTATCAAGGTGAGTTAATATTCAATGGAATTTATTTACATCAAAGCCTTTTTAGGTAAGCATTGTATAGTCCATTGGCACTCATATTTTTAAAGTGGATTAATGCTAGAACTATTTGTAACATTAGTTTGAGTTTACATTTTTTCAAACCTTCAAATCTATGCATCATTTAAGTTTGGATGAATTTTTGCATTACATTTAATGTAAAAATTACAAGTGCACTACATTAACAACACCTGCACTACATTAATCATTTATTTGTAACATTAGTTTGAGTTTACTTTCATTACACCTTGTCGATGGAATTTTCTACTCTTCCCATAACCTCATTCTACACGGCCTTTACTACACTTTCCATGACCTTGTTCTATTGCTTGGATGCACCACCTTGTTTTACTGCTTGGATGCACTTGACTAGATGAGTCAACGTTTTGTGAAGCTTTTTAGCCACCAATGTTCTATGGGAAATCCCTTTTGTGAATCTCTTTGGGTTTAACATGCTCTGGGAAACCATAATATTCTTCCAGAAATCCTAAGTTGGACTCAGTGAGATCACAACACAAGATTGCAACAAATGAACATGAGAACATGTGATGAAGTTACATAGCTTATTATAATTCAAAAATGTTCACAAGCATTCACAACAATGTTTTATGATATTCTGTATAACCTAGAAATTTTCCAAACATTTCCAATTCATGGATATGTATCTTTGTTTTTTTCATGTAAATACCTTCCAAATTCAAGCAAGAAGCAATTCAAACTTAGTCAGTTATAACAATGCCTTATCGAATCTCTAGTTTAAGCATTTGATTCAAATTTGTTTGATGATGCAAGTGATTCATAACCTATTGGTCCAATTTCCCATGAACCCGTGAAGGTATGAAATGAAAAAGTTTTAAGTGCAAGCAGTGATAATCCATGTTGGGAGGAGAAAATGTTTCAACAACATCGTAGCCATAACCTGTGCTATTTATTTGCACTCATGTTCTATGGGATTTTGAGTGTATCATATAGGCCACAACAAGTCAAGAAATCTATAGAAAGTTTGGTTGGATTTCACACTTTGTCATGTTAACTATGTGTTTTGATAACTTTCTAAGGAGATTTAAATCAACACAACAATCTCTACTAAGATTTTCCTGGTTTGAATTGCAATAAAATAACAATTTGTGTGAAGCAAGTTTTAGTTAATGTGTTGATGTTCTATATCCTCTAACAATCCTTTTGAAGTGAGACTTACTCACCATTTTGAATATTTGAAACTTTCCCTTAACATGGCACCTCCCTTGCAAGTGTGTTTTAGTTCATATTGCACTTCTAACACATGGGAAGCCAATGTGAGAAGCTCATTCCATKCTTTGCACATGATGTTATGCTTTGTTCATAACCTACACACATAATACATAATCAAGGTTTGTGTGAGCTCTACATTCTCCCCGACCTTATGTTATCTATTCACATTCTCTACCCACATTCATTCCCAACCTTTTCCAACACTACAGAGAATCTCGTGATATTCCAATTCATTATCTCTCTTTTCATGAGAAGAAAGGCCTTAGGTAGGTTTCTAGAATGCATATAAATATGAGTGAAAATCATCCCTTCCATCACTAAGAGAGTTAATCAATGATCCCTGATTTAATATGTTGAAGAGAAGATAAACAAGGATACAAAATAGAACAAAGGTGGTATGAATAAGAAGGTAGTTTGGATTGGTATGTTCTTCTGCAATTATTGCAATGAGTAAGAATTGAAACGAGTTTGTATTTCACCAATACAGAGAAATCAAGCTAGTCAATACTAAGATGTTGGAGGATACATTTACAAAACCTTTGGAGAAGACAATCACTTAACTTTATGGAACTTCCTAACCTTGCAAGTATATTATCATAAATCTTGATGGCACATGGAGTGAATTTTCATAATAGTATCATAGAGTAATGAATATGTATTCAATGGAAAGTGTATATGCTGTCACAGGAGCATACCCAAGGTTCAAAATTTCAACAAATCACCAACAAAACCCTAACTACTGACCCTTTTAGCAACACCTGCGAAGCAGATGAAGTCTCACCTGAGGTAGAGGGAGGGGGGGGTTGTAGAACTCAAGTGTATACAACCTAGCTGGGACACAGATCTGTGATCACAATACTTGACAGAGCACTTAGCAATTAACATTCATTAGTATTTGACCCTTATTCATATCACAGGAAAAAACCATAATTACATAACAATGCAGTATTTATCAAGATCTAAATATATCTAACCATTCAACACATAACATCAAAGTATATCTAGTATTCATTCACATCTAAGGCACTAAGCTAATACATCATATGCATCTAACATACATAAAGATTACAACACTAAGCATACATCAATAACATATCAACCACATCGTATAAAGAAACCACAACACAAAATATATATGGTTCACCCCTAGCGTGGGGCTATGTCCACCAACTCTTCTTCTTCTTCTTTATTATCTTCTTCCAATCGTCTTACATGCACCAAGCCACAACGCCAACTCCGTATAGGATAGGAGATCTGCGCACACCTCGCCAGATCCTCCTTCCCTGAGTTTGGTCCAAGTACAAAGCCTCTACACATTCTGTGAAAACAAAACTTACAAAACACTTGCACTTAGCTCTGCAAACCTTAACACGTTCGTGCAAAAATCCAACTAGCCATGCACTAAGCCGATCAATGACTAGTAACTACTGGGTCCAAAGAACTTCACACACTTACTTACATTGCATAGCTACTTATTTATACATTACAAAAGGGGCCTAAACATGGGTAAGACCCATGGACCAACATCCCATACACGTTACATAAACCCTAAACCCAAAAAGCTTGTAAAAGGGGGCAAGATCCTGCGATCTCTGCTTCACCTGGGCGCTTCGTCTTCGACCAACCTATCAAAGTCCCAAAAATGGTCAAACAAGACCAAGGTTCTCCAAAACTTGGTCGAGGGCCAACAAGTCCCCAACACTCATCTTTGACTCATCCCGAGTCACTCTGATCTGGGAAATTCTGCTTCGAAGGCCTCGAGCTTGGCTCGAGCTTCCTCGACTTGTTGCTTCTCCAGAGCCTCCTGCTCAGTGAAATACTGAATGATTGTCTCAGTCATAGGTCCTTCCAAGCATTGTTCCATTGTGGTGACTACTTGTTCTAGCTGTGCACCTTGTCCCTCGATCTCCTCGAAAAGTGTCCAGGCTTCGCCTTGTACCAGCTAGAGTCTCTGGGTTACTTCCATGACTCTACTCTGGATGGCATGGACCTGCTACTGAACTGCACGTTGTTCTTGTGACCTTTTCATATTCTCAACCACTGAAAGAAGTTTCAGTTGCGCTTGCATTGTTGACGCTTGTTTCTTTGCCTCCTGAAGATTTGCTTCCAGTGTTCTTAGTTCTGGGTCCTCTGGAAGGCACTCATAGGTCTGTGCACTTCAGTTATTGAATTTCTTGCATTCTTATGCCAATGCCTTGATTCTTTTGAATATGCTCCAGAAAGTTTCTTCCCTCTAATCTCGCACTTCCTGCAGACTGCTCGACACTGCTTGCAATTCTAGTTCTTATCCTCTTGCTTGAAGTTGTTGAATGGCTTGAACGAGCTTCCCCACTTGGCTCTCAACTGTCTGTTCTTCCATCTGTGCCAATCCTAGCACAGAGCGAAGTGCTCAAGTGGCTACTTATCTAGTGCCAATCTAGTTCATGAGCAGCTGATATTTCTCTCTCTGGATCTGCTCTCTGTCCTCTTCAAACTTCATTTGGAGGTCATCTTTTTCTTATTATGCAACCCAACTTTGATCTAGAGCTTCCTCCTTTTCTTTCTTCAAGGCCTCTGTGGCCTATTATTTTTCCTCCTGTACTTGATGAAGGTGAGCCTCTGTCACATTCACTAATCTGTGTAGTTGGGTAGGCTCATCTCCTGCTTCTATATCCCCTGATGAAAATGGTGCAGTAGACATTGCACAGCTCGAATAGAGAGATTGTTGTACCCCTTTGAGCTCTGCATCGATATTGTCATACATTGTCTCCTGTTTGGCTTCGGTTCGCTGCAAAATGTCCTCCTAAGTATCTGATACAACTACGATGATGAGATCGATATCATCCACCATAAGTACAATATGTAATTGAGGCTTATTGGGTCATGACTTCTTCCACGCTGAGGGTTTATTTGGAGAAACCTTTCTTTTCTTTGACATATCGGCCTCTATGAGGGGATCTCTAGGCAATTTCACTTCTCCCTGTTCCTTCGTGTCTTCTTCCTCTTTGTCCTCTTTTTGGTCTACTTTGTCCTATCTTCCTCCTCCAGTTGATTCTGACGTAGTTTCCTTTGATGCGTTGTTTATTTCCTATACCTCTTCCTTCTTTTTCTTCTTTCTACTGTTGGGTCCATCATATTCTTTTCGAGTGACCATAGGACTTCCAATGATATCAGGGTTGGAGAGCTCCATTTGCTCGACTACTATAAGGAAATCAACCAACCAGTCCTTAGTTATCTCCTCCATGTATTCATCAGTTAATTTATAGTATGACTGCAACTCCTCCTTGGTTTCATCCCTATGCATAGTGATGTAAATGAAGTGCCTATTTTCACGGAACTCCATGAGTGGCCTGAAACGATGGAGTGTATTTTGATTCATTCGGGGGAATGACTCAATGGCTCTCATGAACTATAGATAGTAGGTGTGGAAGACAACGTTTGACTGCCACTGCTTCACCATATCGCTTGAGTACCACAAGGGGGTGAACCGCACGGCCAGTGGTTCAGATGACTCAACTTCAGGGAAGGTTTCTCCTTCTGGAATCTCCCAAGGACAAAGGCAATAAGAATCAACAACTAGCTAGAATGAAACTTATAGCCCTGGTCTTGCACTTCGCGGAAATATTTCTCCAACTGGTTGACGAGGTAGCTCAACATTTCATCTGCATCCCTTTGATGCACTTTCCTGCGAGGTTGACGACGAGCCCCATGACCTGCCTTGGTCTATTCTTCCTAATGATATTTTTTTCTATTAGCTGACAAGATAGGTGCACTGCGCCATTTTGGATGAAGGCTACCTTGTAGCCCTGCTTCCCTTTCTCCACATCTCCATAGGTTTCCTTTATTCACCATGCCAGGGAACGATCTGCAGCCTTCCCTGGGTAAAAATCCTGAGGGTCCGGTCATTGCATGCTCAATCCAATCATCTGGTGGATCAACGCCAGATCTACAGTGGTGCACCTATCCAACCATAGGTACTCTCCATGTAATCATGGTAGGAGGAGTTTAACGCACGCGTTAACCTCCTGATGTCTGTCAAAGTGTGGTATCTTCATCATATTAAGGATTGTTGATCTCACGATGTCCATGGTCCATGGCTTGGGGACTATCTTTAGCTTCTTCCCTATTGTATTTGTAAATTACTTATGTGGTGCGAGCATTCCATAATTCTTGCAGTCTCCTAAGTTGAAATCACTGATCTTGAGCATCATAATCTATCCCAATTGTGGTCCAATTACAGATATCCCCTTTGGGAGGTACGCAATGATAAGTGTATAGTCGAAATCTCTCGGGACACTGTCATGACTAACCGCGCCAACCAGAGGTGGGATATAGCTGGGCAAGACCGACAGGATGAGCTTCACATTTTCCAGGTCATCACGGTGCTTACTTATTTTCTCTGTCACGGTTCGATATGGTCCATATCGACTTGCAGTGGACGGGGATGCTTGCAATCCTCTCATCGAGGAGGCTTTTGCTCTTGTGGACATGAGCATCTCATCCATAAGGTCTATTAGGATCTCCTCGATGTAATTCTCTGTTGTGGTAAGGTCGTCTGACATGCATGCTCTAGATCGGATGTCTCGGGTAGGTGGACAAAAACTCAAGGTAACAA